>MU946980.1:0-11331 GCA_036418165.1 Cooperia oncophora
ACGTCATCCATGAGGCCACTTACTTGACAGACTGATAGATTAGCATTTCAGGTTACAAGGTGACGGAGACGTTACGATCGGGCATTGTTGAAGTGGAAGTGTTTGACGTATACTCGATGTACAACCATACTACTGGCAAGTACGAGGTCGTACCTCATTGCGATGGAGCTGTCGCAACAGGTCAGTAAGTTGGTCAAGGTTCTTGTGAACAGCTTGATATTTGTCGACCCATTCTGTGCTTTCCTATAGACGGAACTAGCACTGCAAATCCTCATTGATGTACCCCAACTTTTTCGGATCAAGGAGGGTGCATCAACGAGGAAGGCTCAACGGTAGGCACGGCTCCGCCTATAAGGCAACCGTGAAACCTACTTTTAGCAGGAGAAAAATATCCCCCCCAATCGTGAAAGCTTTCATCGCTGCTGTAAGGCATTCAGTCTAGTATTTCAGGTGGATTCGCTCCTCCGTCGCTATCCAACGGCACGGCGGAAGTCGAATGCGCCAAATATACGGCGGCCGAATATATGATCGGACAGGTAATTTGCGCTTAACTGCAAGTTCTTCTCATCAATTTCAATCGTCCAATGGTGAACAGTTTTTGCTTAAGCAGCCATGTTTCAGACCGGTGCCATGGCTGGAGTTGCCGCTTTCATGATTGTTTCCTCTGTCTACAAGATCCCCGTCTCGGCAACTCACGCAATAGTTGGCGCTTCGTTGGCATCCTCGCTTTATTTAAGAGGAAACATTGGAATCAAATGGAGTGAAATCGGAGGAATAGGTTGGTCCAAACAGCTGTAAACCATCATGAAAAAAGAGCACCTGTCGGTATTAAATGTGTCCAAGAAGAACCGCACCTGCTCTCGTTCCCTGTTTAGAACATCCTTCCTTTCGCAAGGGCGGGTGTCGGGGATTACCCAGCGAAAGAGGCATTACAAGCGAAGTGATGTGCGCAGCCTTCGCACCAGGACCAAACGTCTCAATGTGGCAGCACTGCGGCATGCCGTCTCTCTCTCTGTTTCTCTCAAACCAAGTAGCTTGGAAATGCGTGCAATACTGCGGTAAATTCTAGTGTAAACCGAAGAATTGGAACCTTGTTCTCACTAAATATGTCCAATAGGAATCCTTCTTATTCGCGCTGTAGTCTGACACCCCTGGTTACCCTCGGGTTAGTGCTATGCACCCAAGGGCATCTCGGGGATGGCAGACTGCAATGCAACTACTTCACGTCCTGGCCAGAGCTTTTAAAGGCCGCTTTTCCTCTCGTTTACTCAGTGAGATGACGCAGACAAGCAGACATGACGTGCCATGGTTGCACCTAGCAACGAATTTTGCCCCCTCGCCTCCCCCCCCCCCCCTAAAAGCAGTCTAAGTCAACTTCTTCCGCCTGCCACGATTGAAAGTGTAAAAAGCTGACCCTTCCTACTAAGACTTCTATGATCTGGATGATATTTCAGTGGCATCGTGGTTCATCTCGCCACTCATTGCTGGCTTTTTCGCCTCCGCCTTCTATCTGATCATCAAATACTCAGTACTACTCCGAAAAGACACATTCAAATGGGCACTAATGATGTGCCCTGTATTCATGTGTTTCACCATCACCGTTAACCTCTTCGCGTGCATATTTGACGGGTCATCAAAATGTAGGTTTTGAAATGATTAGTTCTCCAGTAAGACTAGTAATTATCCATGACTTTAGATCTTGGATTTGATCGTCTGTCATGGTGGCAAGCTGGTCTCATTTCGCTTGCCACTGGCCTGGTTGCAATGTTCCTTCTCTCCTGTCCTTTGAAGGTAACGATTAATTTCACGAAGTCAAAGAAAATAAAAACTTATGATCTTTATTCGAAACGAAGAGGCGAAAGCAAAGAAATCGAATTTTTTCGCATTTCAGTCTTGGCTGAGTAACCGCGCTCATCGACTTTTTAACGAAGAAGTGGCGAAAAACCAACGGAAGCTGGAGCAGGGCAAAATCAGTAAGTTGCACATCATCACGATTAGTACCGAATCCTTATTGAAAGCACAGTACAGACCATCCCGGATGATCCAGGAAGCAGGCAGTCAGACCGTGAGATTATGTGCCTTCTCTAGTGGCAGTGCAAATTAATATAACTGCGCCTTTTAAATCGAATATGGAAAAGGGATCCTAAGATCCGAACCTCGAAGCGCACATTCCTTGGAAAATCAGGAATTTTCTCATAGACCCATGGCTCTTTCCCAGCTATGTCCTTGCACTTATGATATTTTCTTGAACAGTCCCTGAATGACAAGTATTTTGCTACTGTTCTTCGTTCAAGGAAAAAAAAAGGGAGGGACGCGGAGGTCAGACTAAGGTGGATCAGCGTCTTCACCAATGGGGTTCTCTTGCAGAGAAGCCTATAGCCACTTTTAGACGATAAATCGTCGCTTCAGTTGAGAAATGGAGAGAGTCAAGAACCCAGAGTTCCGCTCTTGAATACCTCCAGCACTAGACATTTCTGGAAGTTACTCTTTATTCCTTAGATTCTGCTTGATTTACCCCCATAAAACTCAGTGCACCCTATATCTTTCTCAATAGTGATATACTGATAAGTTTTTCTTTCAGAGCATCAAAGATAAAGGACATGCACCGCTCCTGTCGTGGATTTGGAGCAGATTAAAGACCTTCCATGGTACAAATACCTTTACACTGCAGTACCTGAGGAACGATTAACAACCAAGGTTGGGAGTTTTGTTTTTTAACTACAAGCTTCTTCCGAGCACTATGGATCAAGTTATAGGAAAAGGCTTGTTCGCAATGAAACGTCCCGACTCCTTCCTTTCTGGAAAGCCAGTAGTATTTTCTTCCTCTCGCTCACACTTTTAGAATGTCAGCCAAAGCCTTCTGCTGGGTTCAGACCAACTCTATAATCAGCCAAATAAACCTTATCTTCACTGTGAACGTGGAGGTCGATCCGGCAAGCCCTAAGCAATTCCTCCGATGTGAATCCATGGGAGATCCGAGTTCTGGCGATTATTGAAGCGAGCATCCTATCGAGACCCTTCATCAGATTGTGAGGGAGAATCAAGTCGAAAAGAATCCAGTGCCCTGGACCACTAACCTTTTTTGCACTCGGAAAACTAAACTCCTGATTGGATTGACATTATTGTTCAACTGAGAAGATGCTATCTGGTGGGGACTCTAGGGACTGTTGTTACTATTCCCATGAAGTAATTTATGGACGATTAGCTGAGTCCATTCGCGCCTCAGTACTCTAACTGATGAATGTTTATGGGCACGCTTCCCCTCAAAATACGAGAAAAAACAAACACTAAGATTCGTTGCCTGTGAGTTTTTGTAGGTCCGACGTCCTAAATAGCGCCGTAAATCAAGCGGCTTCAGCTTGTAAGCAGAGAATGACTTTTCTCGGAGCAGGGGGATCGCATATGGCATAATTGCTGTGAGAGGTGATATACATCATGGCGACCCTCCATCTCCCCTACTTGGCTTTTTCCACTTAAAGACTGAGCACAGTCCATTTGTACCTGAGCGCGGTAGCTCGCATCTAGGCTACCATGGAATTAATAGGTCTGCCCCACCGTCTTGCTTGCAAAGTGGTTGCTTTTCAAACTTAGATGCAGTCATGACCCGTGCAAACCATAGACGTGTGATATGGACTAGAGCGCAGCCAGGGCGGCCTTTTCCACCAATGGTGTCATCCTGGGCTCGCTACTCCTGGTGTGAAAGCTGCCCTAGCTACGCCTAAATCCACGCCCCGTCACACACCCTATCCTTTGCAGGGATGATCACTGTAGACGTGTAAAAACTAATAATGTCGTAACCACTATGGGGGGACATAATCGTTCCCGACTATTGGGAATTTCCGATCAATAATTGGTTTCTGATCTTCTGTCGATTGGTTTTTTGGTGGAAACCGACTACACATTATCTAATCGCAATTCAATTCCAGGTTTTCAACGCCCTCCAAATCGTCTCTTCTTCCTTGCTCTCATTTTCTCACGGTGCCAACGACACCGCTAACACTGTCGGACCATTACTGGCTGTCTGGATGACCTACCAAACCGGCTATGCATTCGGTGCTGGCTGAAACCAGAGACGATTCACAGGTAGGCCTTGTAGGATCCATTAGTACATAAGGATCAGGGTTAAGATGGAAACCAAAAGTATGAGTAAAATGCTGACTTCCTTTCAATATTCGATGAATATTCAGGTGCTGCTAGCATTCGGAGCCGTGGCCATGATCGTCGGTTTTGTGACCCTCGGACATAGGACCATCAAGCTTATAGCAAAGGAGATCACTGTCGATATGAGTCCGATTTCTGGATTCGCCATCGAACTCGGCACCGCTTTCACCGTGTTGGTCTGTGTGAAAATTGGTGAGTGGCTAAACTTATTGCCGAGCATTCAATTCGAAAATCACATACGTTCACAAATTCATCCAAAGTATAAAAGGACTAAGCCTGTGATGTTGATCATTTTTTACACCACCATATCGTACCTTTGGGATTCATAGCGAGGGAATCTGGCCACTGGAGGGAGGGAAGGGGCATAGCTACAGTCGGAATCCTTGAGAGGAGGTAGGCGTGGCTGCGTGCCTCGAGCAAACGTGGCGGTGACTGCGTTTTTGTAGAGATATTCGTTTTGAGACAATTGTGGTCATTTCTTTGCCCAATACAGAGCAAGATGACAGTTGTGTCCAGTTGAAACACCTTACGCTTGAAGGATCAGGCCCCCGACAAT
The DNA here is from genome assembly GCA_036418165.1 of Cooperia oncophora. Taxonomy (NCBI): domain Eukaryota; kingdom Metazoa; phylum Nematoda; class Chromadorea; order Rhabditida; family Trichostrongylidae; genus Cooperia; species Cooperia oncophora. Next base: position 4,718 of record MU946980.1, read on the forward strand.
GCGCGTAGGAAGTCGCCCCTTGTCCCTACACTACAATTACGACCCCTGCAAAGGATGGGGATTGCGAAGGGGCGTGAACTGGAACGCAGCCGAAACAACACATTTTTCGCCTGTTGCTGCGGCTTCATTGGAGGAAATGCCCGCTTTGGCTGAGCTCCAAAACACGCCCCCGCCCCCCACACGATCTGTCATTTACAGAGATAGCAGCTGGAAATTGCTCCGGTAATAACAAATGTGAATTTTTTAGGAATTCCAATCTCTTCCACTCATTGTGCTGTCGGAGCGGTTCTCTTCGTGGGCTTAACGAAATCGACAGTTGAAGGTGTCTCCTTCAAGACGTTCCGCAAAATCGTTATCGTCTGGCTGCTCTGCTTCCCCGTAGCAGCTGCTATCTCCCTTCTTGTCACCATGGTACTGGTGAGGTTTGTCTAAACCGAACCTTTTTTGAGATACCTCTTCCTAGGTAACGTAGTTTAGACTGTATACCTTTGTTGTCCTTCAGAAAGTTACCAAATACCTCATTTGTACATTCCTTCCTTCCCCCGAAGTAAAGCGGTAGCAGATCCGCACACCTCTTTGATTTTTTTTCCCGTTTCCTGGGTCTCCAGTATACTTTTTTAAAAACAGCTTCACCTCTTACAAAATGAGCTCATTATGCGGTAAACATATCGAAATATTTGTTCTCATGGTTCATGCACAACTATTATTGTGCTTATTTTGTATTACATGCGTATAAGCGGGTTGTTATTCTGTGAATTTTGTACCGGATAAATGCATTTCTATTGCTTTGGAATCTACAGTTCTTGCAGTTCTACAGTTCATCGTCGCAATTAGTTGGGGTGGAGTTGCTTGGCATGCTGGGTCGGGCGCCCCCCACACTCCATTGTCAACAACTATTGCCGAAACACCTTTCCCCTGGTCACTTTTTTTTATAAATCTATCTCTTGGAACGGACACTTTCCGGTAGAACGGCAGCCTGAGGCCGTTCTATTCGGCCCGGCCTGACACCCACCACCACCTGATTACGAAGTTGTCAACCACATGGTTCAATAATTGGTCAAAATCTAATTCAGTGTAGCCCTTTCTCTCCACTCTGTTGTTTTCTAGAGGTCGTGATAAACTGTTCACTGTTCATCTTCCTAGCATCGACACTGTTCATCTCCTCTTGCGCTAAGTGCTAAAACAGATGGCTAAGGCTAAGGGGCCTGCTCGTAGCGGCTACTGGTCTGGCAATGCTTGACGGCAACGGCCCGCTCTCGCCTAAGTAGCTCTCGCTGGAGTTCTCCTTGCTGAAGAAATTGGGTTGTGAGGCATCCAGTCAAGGATTGCCACTACTACTCAAAGACACCTCTTGTGCGTGTTTTTACCGCGCGAGAGCGTCGGTCCACCATCCCGGAGGTTGACATCTTTCGCCGTGCCACAGAAGGTTGGACCCTGCGACTGTCGTGTCGGTATTTACGTGGAAACACACGTCTTGAAGCACAGTCGCCTGGCTCTCAACCATCCGTAGGCGTTCTTCCTTGTTGAAGTAGTCTTCTCCGCGGTTTATGAGATTGTCCCCTCTCGACGGCTTCACAGCGAGTAACGAATGAGTTGCGGCTCCACATCTGGCAGTTTTGAGTCCTCCTAGCCGATTACCACCCACCAGTACTTTAAAGGGTTGTTTAAGTTCATCTTTGAAGTGTGTTTTTCTTGTTTTTCCACTGTCAGGCGGCATTGGCATTAACTGACCTAAAGAAGCGATTAGTGAGCCAGGGGGCAGATTACCACTTTGGTGGCATACAACGAGCACGTCTAGAGTGTCGTACAATGAGTGCGCCAGAGGAGTGCATACTCACGAGTGTTCTCCTTTAATTTTGCTTTTTTCTTCCCCTGGAGCGGGCCATCTATGCGGATATTGGGTGCTTGCTTCATTTTTCAGGAACTTTCCCATGTATTTTAGGTGGCCGATAATAATTGGATAAGTAATGCGCCGTTTTTTCCAATTTAAAATAAAAACAAAAAAAAAAAAAAAAAAAAAAAAAAAAAAAAAAAAAAAATATTGTTCCAAGTTCAGCTGTTGTGCCAAGCAAGCTTAATATCGTTTAATAGCAACCTTCTCGTAGTATTGGAATATTAAAACAGGTTCGGTTGAGGGAAGAGTTTTTGTAATTTTTTCAGTCGTTGAAGTTGAAGTGAAGTCGGCGAAAATTAGCCTTCGACAACTGCCTCTATTTACATTTACTTGAAATTTCTGCTATAGATTGAATATGAATTTTGAATGTGAATATGATATTCTAATACTAAGTTTGCTTTGAACGATATTAAGCTTGCTTCGCGAAACGATTACTTATAAATTTTCAATTTGGGAAAAAACGGCCTTTACTTATTAAGCCAGCCCCTGCACTTCGACAACTGCCTCTATCTTCACGACTCACGTTGTGATAACCTCAATGATAACCAGAAATTAAACAGCTGCTGGAGAACAGATTTCACTGCGGTTTACAGACCACGAAATTTGCTATACAGTACATGCAAGCATTCAATAACTATTAGCATAAAATTCAGGTGGAACAGACGTGAGCCTACCCAACTGGCTAGGTGAAGGTTGGCAACTTTGAAATTCTTAAAATTCGTTCCAAAACGTCCTATTGAGATTCCCTTGCTGAGACTTCTAGCTCAACCTTTCCCAAAAGTATGGAGCAGCTTAAGCGATTTTATGTTCAACGTAAATAGAGGCAGTTTTCAACGGATGTTCTATTTTCGCCGACTTCATCTTTCAACTTCATAACGGATGGAAATTAACAAAACTCTTCCTCAACCGAAGCTGTTTTGATATTCTAATACTACGAGAAGTTTGCTATTAAACGATATTAAGCTTGCTTGCAAAACAGTTCACTTTTGGAACAAATTTTTCAATTGAAAAAACGGCCATTACTTATCGGCCAACCTAATAGAAATGCCCAAGAAAGATAGCCTTTTGCTTCTCGTCCGAATCCGTTGCCCACATCATTACTGAACCCCTATGTTCTTGTTTTTTTTCCTACTCCCTTCTTTCTCCTTCAGATAGAAGTTTAATACCTAATTTGTACCATACCTAGAGTGGTCAATTTCTCCAACTCATCTCACGTCTTTACTCCCCGCGTGAAGACAACCGTTTACTGCGTCACGCTCAGATGCTTCAGCAATAGATAATCGTGCTTTCCCGTTGAAAGCACATGCTAGTTAATTCAGTAAGGTCCCACTGTTGTTCTTTGCTCCCACTGCTCAGAGTTAATGCTGTTTGCATCGTTCCTTGTGGAAATGCTTTCCTTTCAACCAGGAACTAGCTTTTCTCACGTTTCAAGAGTTCCCCAGTTCCTCGAGGAAATGAGAATCACTGAAGTGTGAATAGACTAGTACAGGATCTGACATTGACAAGATTTTCGGTCTATTTCACTGCACTTCAAATTTGAATCAAACACTGCAAGAAAGGATGTAAGCGGAAAAATTGCATGTCTGATAACTTGAGCACCACTGTGTTTCACCCTCCTTTGAGCCATTGAACTGAGAAAGGGTGACCTTTATAGCGTGACGGATAACGCGTAAGCATGAGGGTCGGGTTCGATCCCGCCTTTGGTAAAGACTTTTGCCCATAACTCAGCATTCCTGTGATAGCTGCTCGCAAAATTACTGGTGATCTCATAAACAATTTCTTTGTACTGGCTTGGTGCATCAAGGTTGCACAGAACTTCGATTACCGCTTTTGTCTCAACAGGTTGGAAGGCCTCTTTGACCACCATGCATCGAGCAGTACGATTGATTCGAATGTGATGGACTACTCTACAGCAAGAAATTAGGCCACACAGATGCCGCGCTTCCACGGCACGTAATTGGGTAGTTTTGCAAGAACCTACCCTCTTCTTGATCTCCCCTCAAGTACGACTATTCCGCTCCCCCCTCCTACCCACTATCTCTCCCTAAATCCCCTCATTCTACCACTTATCTAGGCTCTTCTCTTTCACAAAATTATCCAATCTTTTCCAACAAAAGCCGCCGCCGTCCAGAGTTCATAAGGCCAGTGAGAAAAAAGGAAAAGACGGGAAAATTTTATTCCAGATGTCTCCCTCAGAGCTAAATTTCATTCCAAATGTCTCCCTCGGAGCTATCTAATTTATTGTTCTCTTATCTTAACCAGTATCGCTGTTGTGTTTTTGAAAACAATATTTCGTCCAGTTTTCTAATTAGCAGTAGGAAATATTTTCCAGTGAATTACTGCTGTCGCGAAACTCAATTAGATGTCCTCCAATTTGCCTTGTAGTAGTCGTAAAAGGAAGCTCACTTCGAAATTCTCTGAATGAAGATGAATCATGAGGACGACACTGTTCGGTTCAAGAGGGGCATTTGGTACTTACCTAGCTCAGGTTAGCTAGCAGGTCTCATTTGGTGTTACCTGTAAGCTCCTGTGAAGGTGCGGAATTGTACAAGGGACAAATCATTGGTTGGGTTGGGGATTTTTGTCGACGACCCCCCCCCCCTTTTTTTATGGGGGGTTTTGGCAGACCCGGCCCCCACCTTACGTTGGTGGGGAGGGGTGTAAAACTAGCATATGTGAACACCAGGTAAAAGTCCGCGAGCATACGAGCCCCCTTCTACATTCTCAGATTTTTTCCCAATTTCGTGCCACTCTTTTTTGACAAAATTTCCCGAAATCTTCCCTACTTTTTTCCCAAAAATTTTGCTGGCCGGTGGAGGGATATATAGTACGCATGAGGCGGGAAAATCAACTATCAAAATAAATTTCTCTCAAAATCGAAATTAATTCCTGATAACGACCTCCCCTCCTCCTGCTGGCGGTGTGCCTTGCAAGGGACGTCCCTCATCACCATGCCCCGTTATGAATTCATTAGTCAGGTTGTCTTGTCCCAAGCACAACAAAGACAACTTTTTTCTGTTTTTTCCTCTCTTGGAGTCGGCGAAGCTAATTTGACTGAAAGTATTTTCCCATGGTGTAATTGAATTTTTGTTCTGGATTCCCACATTTGCTTTCCAAGAATGATGAGACGGCTCAATTGATAGCACCTGCCAAATAAGTATGTTGACTAATTTTGGCGTGAATACCAGTAACCGCGTCCTGCAAGAGTTAGTGTATGTAGTACACTCGTGCCATGAGGCACGTACGATTTCTCCAATTGCAGACTGTTCGACTACGCGTGCCTTGGATCTCCTAGTCTTTGCTAGGTAACAAAAAGTTTTTTATAAGGTTTGACTGGACAAATCGTCTCGAGGTGGAGTTGATGTAGTGACAAGTGAAACGCTAACTACGCTCGCGGTCCAGGGGTTAGATCCCGGATCGGTTCTCGCCCAGAGCACGCCATCTTTGTGATCATCACAACGGGGGGGGTCGTATTTGCCCGCGATGAAGGGGGGGTCGTACTTGAAGATGGAATTAGGGGGGGTCGTATTTTTCAGGAAATGATCACAACGCAATGGCGTGCCCTGTTCTTGCCCTAGCCAACCAAGCCTTCTACCCTTCCGGGGACGGTGAATTGGTACCAGATTCGTCTGGGAGGATAAAACACTGACTTGTACATCGGCTGGCCACCGCAAGTCATTGTATAGGCCACATCGCATTCAATAAGCCACTACGATTCTGAATGGAAGTAGGGTGCGTGCCGCATTTCAAAAAAGGGTTTTGCTAACGGCGAGGGCTTTATCCTTCATTTTACCAGGGGATCTCAGTGAATTGTATACCAGCGCAGAATGAGTATGTTCCGCAGCTTAACCCCAGTATCGGTTAGGAGGTCTACGTTGCGACGGTTTAGGCACGCTACATAGCTGGTATTTCCTACGTAGCAGGCTCGTAATGAAACGATTCCGGGCCTAATCAATTGGATCCTGAAGCGCGTGCCGCTTTGGAAAGCCGCTAGGAAAGCCGTATTGTCACCGACGCCACAAGGTGGATCTTCTAATTAACACCCGACAATGACTGCAGATTTGAACGTATGACACTTCCATTCGAATCCAAGGGGTATTCTGAATGTGCCTACCAAATGCTAGCCAGTATTTCTATCCTCATGGAGGATTTCCGTACCGACCTAGGTCACACTCGGAGTTAAAGAAGGATTGGTGGACCTGAACAAGGCGACACACCCCGTTTCGTGGGCGCAGTAAGGGGCGCTACTTGCCATTAAACCAGTACGATCCAGGAGCAAGCATCACGTTGAGGAGTTGAGGAATGTTGGCCCGTCGATGCAACAGCCTGCAACAAAGGGTCCATACGACATCCCACCACCCTCTACGTGACCCCTTGGCCAGGCTTGGCTACGTGAGTAGCGTAATTTCGGATGCGGTTTTGTTTCAGCCGCGTCGCGTTTAGTTGGAACTCGCAATATAATGCTAACTGTAGCAGCCTATTGTTTTGGCTTGGCTTTTGGCCTTAAGTCTTTGTGTGATGCTCCCTGTTCCCCCTGTTTGTCTGCAAGCCTCTGTTGAAAACACACCACATGCAAGTTTTTTCAACTGTTCTCAGAAGTCAATCATTCGGGGATTCTTCGCAGTAATTGAAATCGGCTTTTCTCATAGACTTACTGCGCATTCAGAAAGGCTTAGATAGGAGCTATTTAACTAGAAAAAGCTTCCGATTCTTGCAAACG
>MU946981.1:0-19001 GCA_036418165.1 Cooperia oncophora
GCCCAGAAAGTGAGTTCTAGTGGTTTGGGGGATTTGCTTGGAAATCTTGCTTTGCGTTCAAGTTTTTATTATTTTTTAATGTGTTTGGTTTTTAGGAAAACCAAGAGGCCTTGGACCAAGAGTCCCGGATGACTCTGGGGCTAGGCTGGACCCGTCCAGCCTATTCTAGCCTGGAATACCGACCCAACGTGCAGGTAAATCTCGAGGGGCCGGAGTGCCCCGAGAGTCCACCACAGGGCTCTCCCCAGAGCCCAAGATGGTCTACGAGCCGTCATGGGTAAAGGGGGCCATTCCTGGAAGGGTCGCCCATTTAGTAAGCAACTTTAAGTATCAATCGACTTTGTCCCGCACCACAAAACGGTACCGCCAACGAGCTACAGTATCCCGCTGAGCCAATCACAGCCAAACAATCGGACATTAATATGGAGAGAGACGAATTTACCAACGACTAGATGCTGCGTTCGACAAGTTATGTCTAGCATCATATGCTACAAAACTTCCAACCTTTTCAGGAGAAAAAGGTGCAGGAGGCTTTATGCACTTTCTAGAAAAATTCAACGAATTGGAAATATAATGGGTCTAACCGAAAACAAAATGGTACTCCTTCTCCCAGCCCACCTAAAAGGCACTGCAAAAGCAGTTTTTGAGAACTTTTCACCAACAGATAAACAAAATTGGCGCATTAGCTACTACAAAACTCTTGCGCCGATCCAATTGCGCGACTGCGACTCATTGCCCGACTGCGCTCAAGTCGAGCGGTACGCGGCGACCCTCGAACGGGCAATTTTACGCGGTCAGCCCTCCTCTCTGTGTTCTCGTCTATATATTTGCTTCACATACTAGATAGCTGTATCTAGTACACTAGACTCGCTTTTAGGCTGTTATCTCCTAGCCCCTATAGCCTGCATTACTCGCTATTCAGTAAGCTTAGTTATTCGGTGGGTATTAAGCTTGTCTTCACGCACGCCTATCATATTGATTATTGATTATTGACTGCCGTCCTGGCAACTGGCTTCTTCTGAGACTGCAAACGGATCTGATTTATTCAATCCTAAGTTGAATTGGTACTCAGGGCACTACCTTTTTGTTCTGCCATTATTCGGAACTCCTGATTCGCTGCTACCGCATCCGGCTACGTGCCCTCGTACCTACGTCTGCTCTGTGGATATTTTGGAAACTGGATCCACGCAGTAGCTATGTACTGATCTAACTATTATTCGGAATCCTTTTATAGTTGCTTACACTGTCTGCCTGAGACTCTTTCTCTGCTTTAGGATTCTCCATACCTCTGCTTTAGGATTCTCCATACTTGTCAACTATTCGGCGGACTTCTGGTATCCGCCATTTGGTTATTGCTGACGGCTACGCTTACTCCATCATCCAGCCGACCAACATTTTACTAGTATCTCAAATCCTCTCCTTGCTGGTGTATTTAATTTCTGCGGTATTCCCCGCTCTTTCACACACTGGTGCGCTACTTCGACCGCCCTGTGTATTCGACCTTCAACGTTACTGCTTCGAACGGCCTTGTCAGTCTTCGTCGAGAAGTTTGCCACATCTGTTTGACTTTTGCCACATCTGTCTTGCTTTTGCTTCATTTCTGTCAGACCGCTGTATTCTTCTGTTTTTATCGATTTAGTTATTCTAAGGATATTCCTGATTACTACTATTCTAGTATTCGCTAAACTCTATTACTGCTAATTGTTCTATCGGACCCGTTATGCCACGTGACACACCAGTTCTACCTAGACGCTCACTAGATGGCTTTAAAAAGAGGCGGTTAAACGTTGACTCGTCGCCCACTGGGGACTTTGCTTTGGCTGCGGAGCAACTCACAAAGGACGACTCAATCCCGCTTCACGTTCGGACCATACTGGCGGTTTTGTTGGACACCAGAGCTGAGTTGGATGCTGTCAACAAGAGGAATGCAGAGCTCTCCAGTGAAATCGAAAAGATGGCCCTCGAACTCAAAGCCCTGAGGGATGAAAACGTGAGTCTCCGGAGGGCTCTTGAGGATCAGAGGGGAAGAATTGAGTCGGATAAAAAGCTTGAGGTCCCACCTGAGATCCCAACTACTAATGGGCCTAGCAATAAAACCTCGGAATCTATTTGTGAGAGCATCGAACGTCGTAGGTCAGTCGTTGTAATCGGGATCCCCGAGAGCAACAGTAGTATAAGTAGCCAGAGAGTCATGCATGATAGAAATTGTGTTAGGCAAATTTTAGACCATTTATCGATTGAGACTGTCTTCCCTTGGCTATTTACCGTATGGGGAAACCCTCGGCTTCGCACAGCAGGCTCGTAAAGGTTGTGTTCCCTTCCTCACAATTCGCCGCCCTCACTCTAAACAGGGCGCCGCTTATGCGCTTTTTTCCTTATAAGAGGGGGGTTTTTATCAGACCGTCCCTCACTAAGGAGGAACGGCAGCATATACGTTTGCAGAGGGGGACACAACCTAATCCCAAACAACCTAAACATCATTTGCGCGATGATACGAATAGGCTCGTTCACCCTTCCCACAATGTCAGTTGTGCTGTTAATCTCAGTCATACTGTGAACCCTGTTATGTCCTCGTCGCCACATTCACATGATAGGACCATGCACAACATAGATGATTTGTCTTCTGATATTGCTATTGCGTCTCCGGTTATGTCAAACTCGTAAATACTCCTCGGATGCCAGATGCAAAATTAGTGTGCTTATATGGAAACATTCGTTCTGTATCAAGAAATATTGGTGACCTTCTCTATTTAATCCAACGTAACTACGATTTGGTTGTTTTATCTGAAACCTGGCTCTCTGAAACGATTTCTAGCGAATCCCTTTTTGGTGAATACTGTTCTCAATTTGATATTATTAGATGCGACCGTGAGGGCAGACGAGGCGGGGGGGGTGCTATCACTTCTCAAAAGCATCTACGGTCCTTCCCTGATTTTTAAGGAATCAGTGTGTGACGCTTATGAATTGTTAGCAGTTGATCTCGATATTGCGTATACTACCCTTCGAGTTGTCGCAGTCTATAAAGCGCCCTCATGTTCGTCGACTGCCTTTACCCAGCTGCTAAAGGCAATTACTGACCTGGTTGCACACAATATCTCGTCTCTTGTTCTTGGTGACTTTAATATCCCTGAGATCACTTGGAGGGTGGATGGTCTACCCCGCTTCTCCAGCTCCCGTTCGGCCCGCCTCATCGACATATGCCGGGACTTAAATCTTCATCAGGTCAATTTCCAAAATACCCATGGGGATAATATTCTCGACTTGGTTCTCACCAACTGTAAGCACTTAATTCAGGACATCTGTACTGGCCCTCCCATGGGGTTCAGTGATCACTCCTCCATCAGTTTCAGGCTTAGGCTAAGACCTAAACCTGACCTCCCCTCTAAGCTCAGAAGAGACTTCAGTAGCGCTAATTTCGATTCAATACTGCAGTACTTAAGTGGCATTGATTGGTATGGATCGCTCAATAGCGCCCGCTCTGTCAACGATAAATATGAACTCTTTTTGACCATTCTTCATCACACTATCGAATTGTTCGTTCCACTTAAACCTGCAAAAAGTAAGGGCACCCTTCGCCTTCCGTCCTACTTAGAAAGGCTAAGTAAAAGGAAGAATGATGCCTGGAATATAGCTATAGGTGGTGACGACGTTAATGCTTGGGATAACTACAGAAAGCTCAGGCGGCTTCTTGACAAAAAGCTTAAGAAGTTCTGGTCTCGTGTCGAGAGGAAAGTGGTTTTTTCAGGCAATAAGAACTCCTTCTTCAAATTTTTAAGGGCTCGGCTCAAACCATCTAGAAAACTTGGGGTTATTATTGACGAGTCCGGTTTTAAGGTTACTAGCGATAAGGAGAAGGCGGAGTTATTTGCAAACATTTTTGACAAAGTGTTTGTGGAAGAAAGTAGTTATGAAGAAGCGGCGGTTTCACCGGCCTTTCCTGTCATGAATGACTCATTGTGGTTCCTCAGTCGTGACATTTGCAAGGTTCTCACTAGTTGGCCTAGATCATTCTCTGATACGCCTGAACCATCATCCCCCTAATATTTTATTAAGAAAAGTTGTCCGCGTGGATCTCGTGAACCACTCTAGCTTTCATTCCTGAACCTTAGCCTCCATCGAGAGCTTGACGGTTCCGGTATAGGTGTTAGCGGTTGTTCATTTGATAACAACCTATACCACAGAAGCGGCCCATCAGTAGCCCTCACGAACTACAGACCATCAGCCTACATCTATATTTCGCTGGAGGTTGTTGAGAGATTCTTAGAAAAAAAAAAATTTATAAGTCATCTGGATGAGCTATCATATGAATATTTGTCGGAAATCCCAACACGGCTTTCAAAAGGGTAGGTCCCCGATTACAGCTATGCTTCAATCCCTCAATGACTGGACCGTCTGTCTTGATAAGGGGTTGTGTACGGATGTCATTTATCTTGACTTCGCCAAGGCATTTGACAGAGTCTCCCATGCAAAGCTCATTAATAAGCTTGTCTTAATTGGTATTCACCCCAGAATTATACTTTGGTTGAAAGCCTTTCTTACCAATAGGTCCTACCTTGTTCGAGTCAATGATGTCTTCTCGGAACCTCGAAAGATGTCCAGCGGAGTTCCGCAGCTGGGGTGTACTTAATGATCAGGGTCCTGTCCTCCAGTCCTATATCTAATATACTATTACTTTTCGAACTGGCCTATCTGAGTGAGCGAAAAGGGTGTCGAAGATGCGTGCCTTTTGCGGACGACCTTAAGCTATATATACGTGTATTCCCATTCGGCTCTCTTGATGATGCGGTCGTACTCCAAGCGGCCATCGATGAAGGTGTTCCGCTGGTCTACTCGGTGGAATTTACCCTTAGCGAAGGACAAAACCAAAGTTCTCGGTATTGGCCAGGCTGCCATTGAGACCGATTACTTCATCGATGGCGTTAAACTGGAAAGGGTTACGCAAATTAGGGATCTAGGATTTCTTGTTACCAAGAATCTTAGTTTTGACCAGCATTGTTCTAATATTGCCGCGAAAGCTATGGCACTCATGCTTAACCTATTCCGAGCCCTGTTGTCTGAGGATCCGGTTGTTCTATGTAGGGCTTTTAAGACCTATATCAGACCCTTGCTTGAATATGGAACGGTAGTTTTAACCGGGGTGGTAAAAGCCCGTGTCGTTAAATTGTTGGAAAGGATCCAGAATAGCTTCACGAGGAAGGTCTTTCTAAGATCTGTTGGGTTTCATTATGACAGGATCCCCGATAATGTAGCACGTAATGTCAACCTGAATCTCGAGCCGCTCTCTCTTAGAAGGCGTAAATTTGATCTTATAATGCTCTTTAAGATTTTCCATGGTTATACGGGTATTAGGCCAAGCACTTTAATGGAAATTCGTGAGACCACCACTAGGGGCCCAGTCAATAAAATTGCGGTTCAGCGAGCCAGGCGTAACGTTAGACAGCATTTTTTCTTAAATCGCACTGTCCGGGAGTTCCACAGGGTACTCTCCTCAGGGAGGTCAACCAATAAAATTACTTCCTTTAAAGCCACTTTGAACAAGTATCTCGCATCCTCTCCCCATAGACATCCCGTTTGATTCTTGATTAGCAAATTGTTCATTTTGTTATAGTTTCTTCGTCATTGTTCGCTGTCTATTTCTCTTGCGTTCACTCTACATTGTTGTGTAACCTTGTTTCTGGTTTTGTTTACTAGATGGTCTTCATAGTGCTACCACACGCTTGCGTGTAAAGAACATAAACAACTAAACAAACTTACACACACTTTAGTATGGACCTCTTCTTCAATTAGAATATGGCTTAGAGAAGACTTGATGAATATGGCGTAATGCGAACTTTGGGGAATGCGCCAAGTAGTCTTTTCCAATAGATAAGGAAAGAATTATCAGACGCTATCCAATATGTAAACTAACTGAGAGCGCAATTTCTCTCAGCATGGTCTTCAGAATGCTCTTTCCGAACCCAGTGAAAGACTAAACTAATACTTCTTAAGGCCTCTTCCCAATAATTATGATAAACTAGTACAGGACGCCGAGAGAATGTGGAATTTGACCAAATCAGACACTGATCCATTGGGAGACAATGTATTGATCGCAAAAATAGATAGCGTTCTGGACAACTCTTCCACACAACAATCTCTCAAATGCCGGGATCGACCATATCCGCGCAAAAGTCACATATCCACGTCACCACCCTTTTTTCTACTGCTCTCTTGTCTAATTTCAATAACTTGATCCGCCATTCAGTAACTTCAATGTACAGCCAATAGACGTTTCAAATTACAGGACAACAGGAAACAACTTATTCCGACGCCGACTTCACGTTCACCCACATCACGATAACGTGACAAATTTACGCCCTATTCACAAACCCAAACGTCTTACGATGACAAACACCTTTGCAATGTAACACATAGAACACTCTTTTAGAAGAATATCAGAAAGACGCCCCAAAATTCACTCATCCCCGTCACCCAAATTAAGACCAGCACGGCAGTCGTAACACCAAACGTTCCCACTGCAACCTTTGAAACGGGCAAATAACGTTCACTCTTCATACTGGCCATAATTAGTTCACTAATAACCCCCCAGTATCATCCTACTCTCTCCAGTACCAGCTTTGTGCAGCAGGTAAATCCGATTGGCCCATTGTCTACCCAGATCCAGTACAATGCACAACCTCTCCTAATATCTCGAACTTCCTGCTTACATCAGCTATTCTCTATGTAGGAAGAACAGAACCCCTCCTTATACCAGCATGCCACTGTTTTGATAAAATACGGAAAATTTGTGCTTCATCCTATCTAAATATTTGTTCCCAGTCAAAAGCGATGAGGAGTTCATGACTCCTGTTGAACCAACTCCTATGCAACCCCTAACAACAACAAAGAAATACATGGGAGTCCCCTTGGAACAACTAGCACCTAACGTATACGGATCGGAAAGCGAAATCCGTTATTCTTACCCGTAGTTCTTCGGAGAAAAATGCACAGTCACTGCAAATTTATATTATGAACAGGGAGAAATAGCAACTTTCGATGGCGACCACCTAATAGGCCAATTCGGGAACATGGCACATTGCAATATCGCGAAAAATCGTTGTATTCTGTCTCACGGCACTGTCATATGGAACCGATCACCAACGGAAACCCCTTTGTGCCGTTACACGAAAGCAGTTGAAGGAGCTCGCCTATGTAACACCCCCCATGTTGTAATAAATAGCATACAGTCAGCCTTTACTTATAAAAACATAACACATCCTCCTTCCACATTGAAAAACTGGTGTCTGGGAAAAGCACGCGATCCCAATGGACAACGGAGTATTCGTAGTTTTACCAGAATTGCTGAATACGATCCGCGCACTCTGTTCACTAAACATCCGGACATAGTAAACTCCATCAACAAAAAGCATTTTTACAACTTCACAGATTTTACAGTTTATGGATGTGATTACTAAAACCACACAAACTTATCGAAGTTCTGTGGACGATCCCCTGAGAGATATGCCATTTGCAGCCACGTCAAAACGTAGTCTCATCCAAACCCTTCCAGGAAACACCACTTATACCAAACAATTCCAAGATCTGGCATTTCTTAGCAAATTTTTTTCCACTCCCTGGAAAACAAAACTTTAGATAAGAAACCATTCACTTTTGGGATCAAATCGCGCGCGAAAAGGCAATCTAAAATGAACCCCAATAATTATAAAGCTCTAAGTTCTACAATACAGAACCCTAAAGCTTCAATAATGGAATTTCCTAAAGGCACCCTCTACAAAATACAACCCAATGTTTCCGCGAAAATTGCTTACCATATTGCCCTGAATTCAGAACCAGATTTTACAGTTTTGAATAACGACCCCACAATAGGTCATGAACAGCGTCAGGATAATCCGCCATGCAGAACTGAATACCAAGATGCAGTTCTTAAAGATTAAAATGGAAGATATTATCAAGCAAGATTCAACTTTCTATCACTTTCGATCACTATCTTTCTTTCGATCACTAACCTAGTTGGTCGCTCCACCCGACAGACAGTGCATATTAACAGACTGAAAAGTGTATTCTCCTCGCTCATTGCCGAATAATGTTCCCACCCTAAATTCACAACCTCAACCACCTCTATCAACCACGGAAACATCACTCGACAAAGAGCAACCAATAATACGACGCTCGCGTCGTCTTCAGGATAAACAAGCAATTTCAGCACATCAGGAATAATCACCAAAGGACTACTTGTTCTATAAAATAGTAGCTTTCGGTAAGTTTAGTTTTCCTTCCATTAGCCGCTCCGTCGCGAAAAGTACATCACAATTCTTTGAATTGGCGGTTCAAAGAATACTCAGGCAGCGTTCTTGTGTCAAATCAAAAACAGTAGCACTTTCTAACACGCCCTTATACTAGTCGACATATTGTGTTATAAAAACCAGACTAGTATTCGCATCATAGTTTACACCAATGTTCTTATACTAGTCGCAAAAACAGAGTGCAGTGAAATAGACTAGTATTCGTATCGTCGCCAGTTGTCTGACTCGTAGTGATACATCGTTGTTTACCTTTGACAGTACGAAACGCCGATGTCCCTTGAAATTATTTTCCCCGTCTTTAGGCTCGAGGACGAGCTAATTCTTTCGGAGAGCGAACCGGCTCTTCGGCCTCTTAACCAGCTCCTCATAAAGGAACCTGGTCAACGTTTCTAATTTTGTAATGGCACCTGTGTGAACAGTGCCAATCCAATTGCCTCATGCCATCGCACTCCTATAATTTTCTCCTATGTTGTACCACCTCGTGTAGCTGAATCATGTTGAATACTACATCTCTCAGTGAAGCTCCTCTCATTTCATCAGCACTTCACTTGTCTCATATTCTCGCCAGTTAGCGTGTATCCTATAATATCGTCCAAGGATACTTGCGAGTCATGATGGAAGCTCAAAGCTCGAGGACGAGCTTACTGTAAGGAATGGAGATGTCGTATCCTCGTTGCGAAGGCAAGAGGAGCCAATCGTCGCATGCCACCTGCCGTCCAGCGTTTCGTAACCGGCGGCGGCGAGTACTTAAGCTGCTGCCAGCCGGCAGCAATGAAATGGAATGGATTCGTCTCCCAACTCCCGCTAGGAGTTGGTCGTCTCTAAGCCTCGGCCGGGCTCGCCGGCCTACCTCCTCTCCCCTCCTTTCCCTATGTATCGTATCAATATCTAATAAACATATCTCCCCCCTTTCCCTATGTATCGTATCTATATCTAATAAACATTTATATAATCCAGTTCAATGTTCATACATAGAACACCGCTACACCCATCGGATGAAGGTCCGTACATCCTTCAATCTTATATGAGAAACGCGCTGTTGTCCGAACATGTTCCGAACGGCAACGGGAATGTGCACAGGAGATGTAGAACGACAAGAATCACGAGAGCTTGCCACAAAAATAGCCGTTATGAATGGCTATACGGCACCACGCCCTCGGGGAAGGCGGCATATTGGTCCACAAGGAGTACCGCGTCGAAACTTTATGTATCCCCTTCATTTCTGATAAGGTGAGCGCTGCAATCAAACGGAGCATAGTAAGGGCACAGCTGCAGGACGATGTCCAGTTGGTAAATATACCAAATGAAAACATCAAACAGCAGCTGGTCCGTAACAGGCTCTACGACAAGCAGTGCATATCAGAAAATTGTGTTACTTGCCCACACGGGAAAACTGGTGACTGTGCGCAATTGTAGTAATATATTAGGTTGAGAGGAAGGTTCTGTGACACTTTGATTAAATTATTCTAGAAAAAGACCAGAAAACATTTTCAATGTTTGCACCACTGATTAGTGGAGAATGTCATCTGAGGTTTTTGCAGACAGGTATACTCAAGACTTTGTGGAAGCTTTCAAAGCCTAAAAGTCCCTCAAAGTCAAGGTACTTTTCGACCTATCCCATATTATGAGTTCCTGTAGGGCCACTCCGCGTAGTCGAGGGAGCTACCACCTGCGTTGTCTTCAGGAAGGATGTCGCTCGCCATGTCACAGTGTCCCGTTTGTATCAGCGCTTGAGAGCTGGAGGTATTTAATTCGAAGGTGGGCAACGTGTAGGTCGGCCACCAGCACAGAATGACGGCCGTTTACTCAAGCTTCTTGAGGCGCAGCCGAACGTAACCACCAGTAAGTTGGCAACCTCTCTAGGCTCCACCTAACTGACAACTGCCATGCTTCTCCGCAATCTCGGTTATCGGGAAAATTTTTGAAGGATGCCTCATGAGTTGGACCCGTCTGACAAAGCGCATCGAATAGTCCGTGACTGAGTTCTTCTTTTCCTTGTACACAACGAAAGAACTTTTGTGAGATCTTGTGGTTGGAAGCGAGTGTTGGAATCCTTGCGTAAACCGTGCACACATTTCTCTCCCTTTCCTCTTTAGGATGCAATGATGATAGATCCTCACACCTTGACCCAAAAGGTTGTACACATATGGTCTGAACTTCTTGAACTCCTACAAAGTTTGCAGGAACTGATTACCGATCGATACTTCGTCATCACCTTTCGCCTGCGTGGATCATCTCTTCGACTGTACTGAATAACTTCACTTTTATTGTTAATCTTCCGCTCGATCATAGAACAAGCGGGAACTCGATCTCAAGGCTTTTCTTCAGTTGAAAGGTTACAGAGTCTCGGATGCAAAAATTAACTGTAATAAAAATATGGTCTATTTGTGATTAGGGAGTTTCCGGTGGCTTCGAATCCGCATTTTTCGGAGTACCTTCTGGGTTGGTTGGTCTGCTCCAAATCTTCCAGTCGATGCCTGAACGTAGAAAAGTCAGAGCTCTCTTGTGGTGCAACACTTACTTCAGAGTTTCCTCCACTCTATCTGGCTAAAACCTAAATGTTGGGTCAGTAAAAGTACGGAATACAGGAGCTGTCATTAAAAGGAAGGATCAAGTCTTCGCCGTTGATCAATCCCTTTGTGGGATGCGGCACGCATTCTACTTCCATTCAGAATCGTAGTGGCTTATTGAATGCGATGTGGCCTATACAATGACTTGCGGAGGCCAGCCGATGTACAGTCCTCATCACTATGTACACTCGGAATCCCTGAGACGAGGTAGGCGTGGCTGCGTACTTCAACTAAACACGGAGGTGATTGTAGTTTCGGTGAGATATTTTCATTGCGAGAAAATTGTGGTCATAGTTTTGTCCACCACAGAACAAGATGACAGTTGTCTCAAGTTGAAATATCCCGCGAGTGACCCATTCTGTGCCATGCCCAAATGCCACGCCTACCCCGTCTCAAGGATGAAGGAGTGTACGTACTGTCGGGGCGGCACAGCCGCGCTGCACTGTGACGCGACAGCGGCTGCGGCTCGGTGACGGTGAATCAGCTGATTTCGATGGAATTCGGCTGCAAATTCCCACTTTTTCAGCTCTTCAAGCTTCTAAAGTGGAAGGTGAGTTATTCTGACCAATTTAGAATTGTACTGACTCTGAATGAATCTGAAAGAATGTAAGCCATTTGAATAAATGCCTGAAATAAGGCAAAATACAAGGAAAAGAGCATAATAATCGACATAAAAATAAAGGAAATCAGAGCCAGTACAATTCAAAATTGTTCAGAATAACTCACCTTCCACTTTAGAAGCTTGAAGAGCTGAAAAAGTGGGAATTTGCAGCCGAATTCCATCGAAATCAGCTGATTCACCGTCACCGAGCCGCAGCCGCTGTCGCGTCACAGTGCAGCGCGGCTGTGCCGCCCGACAGTACGTAATGATGAGGACTGTACAAGTCAGTGTTCTTATCCTCCCAACTGACAAGTCTGGTACCAATTTACCGTCCTCGGGGAGGGGGGTAGAAGGCTTGGTTGACTCGGGCGGGAGTCGGCCCGGGATTCGAACCAGGACCGTGCGGGTGCTGAGCGCTCCCCTTGTCACTGCACCACCTTCGCCTCAAGAGCTGTCATTACATGCCTGAAATCCAATTGTTATAAGTCATCATAAGAATGCTGAGTTGTGGGAAAAAGTCCTAAGCCCCAGCGTAACTCGAATCCGCGCCTTACGCTTACCTGGTGGGTTCACTATCTGTTCACTAGCAGAGGCCGCTCCTGCCGTCTACGCTGTAACGGCTTTTATGCTGGAACCTTACAGCGCTCACACGTTAGCATGGCGAGCCCTATCGTTAGAAATCTTCAGTTAGCCGCGATGTGAGAGGCTTTGCAAATTTTTCTGTCTTTGGTTTTTTTTCATGACAGAAACATTTGTAAATTAAAAAAATCTGTACCCCTTCCAGCCGACTACGTCTGGGGCTGTTGCATGACTTTTTTCCTCGCGTACACATTACGTACCTTCGAATAAAAAATGAACTACGCCTGGAAAGAGTGCTACCCACTTGTTAGCAATCACAGTTTTATCCTACACCCAAACACAAAGAATTCACTGAAATGTTAACGAACCACCAGCTGAGACGAGGCTTGAGGTGTTCTTGGAAGTTCCTGCCAAAATCTGTGCAAGTGGTATAGCTCCATCCACCACAATCAAAATTGTGCACACCACCCACACCATCACAAGACTTATAAGCCGAATGTCATCGGGTGAATCTCTGAACAGAAAAGAGTTGACATTCCATCACTAGCAGTCTGCAAGCTTTCTTATGCAGGATCTTCTGCATCTGGTTGAAGGCGGCATGGGGCATAGAGAGAAGTGAAGCGGTTACCTGAGCTCATCTGGTCTGTTGAGTACTGTCAGGGAAAGACTGCTCCATCTGGGGACTCTTCCGGAGTTTCAGAGCCCAGGTTTTTTGTTTTCTGTTTTCCTTGCTCTGTCTACATGTTGTGCAAACAACCCTGTCGTATGCACCATAAGATAACCCTCAGTGAATGCTGCGATCAGTGAATTATGGGTCATCTTATCCCACTACCATGCTATCGCCGTGGCTTAGGGATCGTCCGTTCGTTCTTCTGGGTTAATTCCTAAGAACCTTTTCAAACCTAGGCAACATGCCAAAATAAGCGCGAATTAACATATCGCTGCATGCATTCATCCCGTTGAATATTCCTAGCGCTTCATGTATGCCCGCTCCAAAAAAGTCCATATGCTTCATCCACTGTTCATACCGTCGCGATCAGTCGGAGCGGTCCCAGGAAGGATCGAAAAAGCCCGCTCCTGGCAGCGTTGTCCACCAATAGTTATCGGTTAGTGATTGAATCAGGACGAAAACAATCTCTAAAAAGGCTGCCAGCGGGCTCATTTCATGCCTCACACCCCCCTCCCTCCACTAATTGCGACGACAACAAGTGTAATACTCTATAGAACAAGGAAAGAAACTCATAGCTCACAGGGCGCAATTCTGCACAACCATTTTCGATTTTGCTGCTGGACTAAATAAACTTGAATACATCGAGTTAAGCTAGCCTGCTGATACGATACGCTCAAGGGTAACCTACTGTCATTCTGGCTTTCATAGAAGGAACTTATTGTTAGCAGTTTCAAGGACTCATATATCGTTCCTGCAAGTTGTAATTGGTTCAGTACGTGTCTCAGCGTTCTAGGATTAGCTTCCTAGTACGATGTGCACTGTGCAAATGAAATCGGAATAAGGATAGTGAAGTGGGGAAGGGAAGATGTTAATGAAAAAGCAATAGAAAGTAAGACAAGGAAGGAAAAAGTAAAACCATCAAAGTGTGCCAAAACACAAGTTTTTTTTCGAGAATCTTTTTCTCAAGAAATAACCTTTTTCTTCGATCTTGACACAAAGGCATTTCTATTATAGCTCTCAGAATGACATGCTTCAGTCTCAGAGGGCACCACAACTCTTCAAGTGACTGACTATTGACTTCCATTTGTAAATGGGGTTTGATTGCCTAATTACAAAGGGTGCCTACCTAATTTGAGAACTGCTTCTCATATGTCCTTTGGCGAGACTACGACAAAGCGCTCGTATCGCCACTGAATGAATACCAGCAGCTCGGGCAATTCAAGCGCTGGGATCCGTGGCGAGGAGGGTCGTGTTTGGTCCTTGCAGGAAGGAGAGTCGTATTTATTTTCGAGAGAAATGTTCTCGACTGTAGACTTTTGTTTTTCCCGTTTCACGTGCAGACCCCCCCCCCCCCGCTTCCTCCCTCCCCGCTTCCGGTCAACAGCGCTTTTGGGCGAGAACTGGAGAGTCACTGGGAGGAACAGAACCTGAATTTTTTGTTGGTGAAATCTGGGATGAAGAAGGGGATCGTACCAGCTGAGGAAATTAAAGCGGGGTGGTCGTATTTCGCAGAGGTGCTCCTCAATGTGCCCTGCCAGCAATTGCCAGAGGGTGGGGATCGTAGATCATGTCTTATAAAATTAATGAGCAAAAATTGCTCTAATTCGGGAAACGTAGACATGAGGAGACGTTATTATTATTCTCAACGCCTTCTCAATGTATTGCACAAATTTTTCGGATTCTTGCAACTCCAGCAGGGCAATCCGTCGAGGAGTGTACGTATTGAGCAGGGTAGAGGTCACCGCAACGCGTAGAAAGTAGCAGGGTATTTCCTACTCAGTTGATCCCACGCTTTTAGGATCTCCACGTCCAGCCAGTTAGTTCCTCTCCTGGTGCAACCCCTTACGTGAAGAAATCCTGGAATGAACAGCCGAGATGAGTGTTAGTCAATGGCAGATGACCTATTGCCGTTCATACCGTACTGTGAATTATAGGTAGCAGGTACTACCTGCATTTCCTCGATTACTTTAGAAGAAAGGGAAGGCTGTAGTGAGCATCGTTTGCTTCTGACTAACATCCGCATGTGATTGCGAAGTTACGCTGGAAACCTTGTGGGTGCACTCGATCCATTGTGCAGGGTTTCCTGTTGAGTTCCGTCCGCCTCATTGGAACTGCTTGGGTTGTGGGGCGCTTGACTGGGTGGCGCTCGTACTCGAAACACGCTTAGGTCTCTGAAAAAGGCGACCACGTCGAAAGCTAAGGAGAAAAAAGTATTTCACCCAGATCTTTGGAAGAAACGGCAGTAACAGCGAAATGAATAAAGGAGATTGTCACTTGTGAGGGTTTGAAGGCGAAGGCTTCCTTTGAAGTACAGAAAACCAAATGACAGAAATGACCCCATAATAAACCCCTGAATCTATTGGGCTGACTCATAAGCGATGGAGTAATCTCTCTATGGAGTTATCCTCTAACATGAGAAGCGAAATATTGGACAGCGAAATTTTTTTCATCTTCTTCACAATTTAGCAGTAAATTCCAAGGTATTTGTTTTGTCTTTTTCCTCGTTTGCATAGAATTTTTTCGTTCTACGCCAGCGTCAGTAGGGAAAGTAATTGAGTCCTAGGTGATCGTTACACTTGATTTGTGCGATCGCTCAATGCGAGGCTCATGGTTTATGGCCAGAGAGTGAGTGGGTGGCGCAACCACGCTATTGGTTGATCTGAGACACTGTAATTAGGTTATTTTCCAGATCCAAAGTAATAAAAGTTAGACGATCGAGACCGACAATCACGAGAAGAACAATCACGTAAGGAGGCTCATGAGCAACTTGAGCGATCGTGATGGGAAGGAAATGGGAGCAGGTATTATAGAATCGGAAACTAGGACAGCACTAGAGCCTTATCACGGGCCAGTGGTTGAGATTAAATTGTCTGGGTTCAAAGCAATGTCCACATTGAAAGTTTGCACTTTGAAATGTCAAATTTTCACGGAATCCAGATCAAAGACCTCGAAATTCGAGAGAGGGAGACAACCGAAAACCTAGAGTAAGCCGATAAGTTCGTTTCTCTCCAGCCTTTTACTTTGTTCTTTGAAATTTTCAGTAACTGCCGAGATGACTCACCCTTTCGTGGTCTGATCAACGGCACAACAGAGAGAAACATTACAATCATCAAAGGCTAGCTAGACAACGTTTGAAGGACGAACCTCGTGTCTAGTCTTGTGGACTTCAGGGTAGAAAGTCAGGTGCAGTGGCGAAAAAATCTGGAAGATGCCAAAATCGCAGTTTTCTAATAGTTTCATCTCACTTTCTTGATTGTACATGAGCACTTCGTTTTCTCATGAAAGATACACCTGAATTTCAGTTTCGAAGAATTTCAAAGTATAGAGCTGGTTGAAGCTTTTAAGGCTCTAGAGTGAACAGCACGCTTTCGTCAGCACTCAAGGAAGTGGAAGAAAGGAAAAAGAACACCTGTACGATTCTGACCCATCCCCCCTTTGATGAGGAAAGTGAGTCTCACTCAGAAGCGCCGACTATGCTGCGGGTACGCCGAAGACCATCCCAGTAGTGAGACGGCTGGCGAAACAGTGCGGAGCATCAAAAAAGCTTAAATCTCGAGAAGTTAAAGTAAAGTGAAGTTTAACTCGCCCGAACAGCTTCTGTTTGCTGTCATATATGGCGTAACGTGAGATCGTTGGATACAGTTTCTTCACGCTCCGATACGGAATGAATTGCACCAGATCTATCTAAACTACAGGAACCCTAACTCCAGGATTCTGTGTTTTGCAGTTGTTTTCAGAGCAAAATCCAAACGAGTGCCTACCTAAGATAGTCTGAAGGGAGTCATGTGAGATGCGCATCCTTCTGGGAACGATCTACACATATTTGCATCATATTTTCGTGCCGGAAACTTCATTTGGAAGCTTTTAGCAGAAAATAAGATCCCTATGGCAGCTGGGGATGCACATATACTTGCCCTACTAAACCATATTTCTTTTCGCTTTCAATCCAGCCAAGGTTGTCGGGCACTGTGAAAGGCGACCGTAAACAGTTTAACAACAATCTCTATTGTCTACCCATACGATGTCCTTCTAAAAAGTGTATTTTGACGCACACTTTTGGAGTGCGCGTGCTGGATAGTTGTAGCGGGGTCGTAAAAGCAGATAGGACGACGTCTAGTCGAGCCGCTCAGAATCACTTGATCTTTGGAACGCCATAAACGAAATTGGTGGTGTGAAATGAAGTAAAACTGCTACGATTTGTCGACCGATCAGATGATGAGAAAAACGTGAGGAAGAGGTGTAAAGTATTCAAGACATTTTGGTGTAAAGCGTTCAAGACGTTCAGTGTTCGGAGTTTTTACGCTCGTAACTTTCTCGCACGGATTACTGTAGAAAGGAAGTGGCACTGGTAAAGATGGTTCAGGCGCCAGCTCTATGGTATTACGGTAGGTAAGGACGAAAAACAGTTCTGAAAATCCTCTTCCGACCACTATACTGAAGCATGTTTTCGCGAAAAGTGGCAGCAAGTAAGTGCTCTGAACATTATCCAATGGTGAAAATTAAGTTTTGTAGGGCAACTTATTTGAAGCAGAAGCGAACAATGTGTTGTATAAGTGCAAGGGCAAACCAGCTCCATTCAGCAAATCAGCTATAAGACTGCTCGGTGTAGTTCGGTTTGGGAGGGGCCTTCTGCACTTGCGCTACCTTCTAGCGTTGTGTTCTGCTTAACAAGAGTGGTCTTTATACATTACACGAGTTGAGTAACTTTTGCAAACTTTGGCAGGTATCACTCGATAATTTCGCCTTTCGCGGATTTCTACTTGATGGCTCGACACGACGATGGGAAACAGCGAAAGTGCAAAACGCTCCCCACCATGGCGAACTGCGCCGACTGCTCAAATGAAGTGGTGAAGAACGTTAAACTTATACACAGCATAGAACAGCTGTACCACCAAACATCATTTGCAGAACACCCATTTGGTGCAAGGATCTTCATGATGAAATCTGTGTTACTGACGGCATTGCAAAGAATTTTGTCTGAGAACCAACAACTGAACACTGCTCTTGTTCTTCCTGTTCCTAAGCTAGGCAAGGCGTCCGCTGTGACGCAGTTTAATAAGGCTCTTTGAATAAGGCACAAATGTGTGCGGCGCTGGGATTATTTCTTTCCTGCTTCCATTTTCCGTGTTTTTTGTCTGTTCTCATCCAAACGAATGATTTTTATTCTAAAAGAGGTATCTGAATAGTAGTCGCAAGATTAAAATTGCTACAAGGCCGAAGAAGCAGCTCTTGTCGTGTGCGCTCTGCGACCTTGCCAGCAGAGCTCCTCATACCCCAGTGGGTAGTGGAAATCTGTGAGGTATAGTAGCGCAAAAGACGACTGATTAACCAAATATTTTCTCTCCAAGAAGAAAG
The DNA here is from genome assembly GCA_036418165.1 of Cooperia oncophora. Taxonomy (NCBI): domain Eukaryota; kingdom Metazoa; phylum Nematoda; class Chromadorea; order Rhabditida; family Trichostrongylidae; genus Cooperia; species Cooperia oncophora. The sequence goes on from MU946981.1 coordinate 18,076, forward strand.
CATCCAAATTGGACGGGATCCCATCCTACAATGAAAAGGTTGTTTAGTTCCGAAGAAGACCGAACATTTGCCAAACTCAGTAATTCCGCTCTGTCAAGCAAACCTGCTACGCAATGAGAAACGGGTAGAAGAAGGCGTGAACTGCAGAAGCATAGCCTCCCACCTGACTACATCATTTCAATAGCGTTCACAGTAACACGCGAGCGGCTACCCTTTTTCAGGAAATTCATTCGTCTGATCGATTTGATGTTGGTGTAAGAGTTGAGCCCTGCTGGATAATTGCTGCGGCTAGATGGCGCAGCAGGTGGGTAAGGGCGCTCGTAGCAGCTGGACGAAACTTCAAATCCTTGATGCATTTAGTAGTTTCGCTTTTTTTGAAACGTATGCTCAACATTTGGAAAGTAGTTTTAGGAACTAGTGCATCCATTAGAAGCCCCTTCCTGCTCTTCATTGAGCCCTGTGAAGAAATTTTGAAAAAAATTTCATTCACAAATGCTTAGCATACGTTTCAAGAAAAAGCAAAACTACGAAATGCATCAAGGATTTGAACCTTTGTCCCACTGCTACGAGCCCGCTCACCTACCAGCTGCGCCATCGAGCCACAGCTGCGGTTGTGTCACGAGTGGTTGACACAGTAGTATGGGCAGGGGCCCACCGCATGATTAGCACAGTAGGAAAAAAGGTCCGTAACTTCTCTCCTAGAATCGTTTAGCAGATTTGGAAGTCAGATCTGAAATCAGCGTCCAAAGATGCTTCTAGGAGTATACATCCCATCCTGAATGGCCATGGACGAGTTGGTATCCTTCCCTTGCCAGTGGAGAGAGAGAGAGCATTTCGTGAGCTCTCGCCAACTTCTGTAAGGCTACAATGTTATCCGAGGGACGACCATCATACGAGAAGTGTGGAGTGTTGTTGTTGATTTTACT
>MU946986.1:6533-31804 GCA_036418165.1 Cooperia oncophora
GCGACCGATTTGATAGGTACGGCTGCCCATAGTTAATCGTGTATCATTGTAGCAACGTTTCATATCGATTTTACTTCATAAATGAAGCGATAAGAGTACCAGCGTCGATGTGATTGTCCGTCCATTCGTGGGCGGGAAGGGTGCAGTGGGCGTTCAAGTTAGAATGTTGCACCTTGGTTAGGTGCCCTAATGGCACCATACAGCCTCTGGTCGGGATCACAATATTCCTCTGTCCTAGGTGTATTTACCCTATACGCCTTGCCTATTTATCGCGCCACTTGCCATCAATAAAAAAATACGCTGTGGCGAAGGATATACGCACCCAGGAGATATAGAAAGTATAAACCATCAAGTTTATGCAGTCAGACGCTGGTGTAATTGGGAGGGTAGAGGCGGTAACCCGCAAGACGATACCACACCTTATTTCTTTTCGTCTGCGCCCTACCGAGAAGATGGTGTCTGCCAGGTGACCCTCCATCTGACAGGCTTATTCTAAGAGAAAGCAGACAAGCAGAAATGGAGAGAAAATCGTTTGCACTGCGAAACGACCACCTGCGAGCGAGTTTTCCGCGAAAGTATTTCTTTGGAAAAATTAGATGGCTCATTCGCAAACTCCACGATCGATATGGGTTTCAATAAAGGTCCAAGGTGTTAAAGTTGATATTAAAAAGTAAACAGTTACCATAGAAATAGGAAAATCTTCTCATTGAACATGTTGATCATCAGCACGCATTGGACAGTATGGCGATGAACATTGCCTAAGACCTGAAACAAAAAAAATATTTGAATAAGAAGAAGGAGTATGTCAAGAACAAAGATTCCAATCTCGAGCAAACGCTCCTTTACTGCATTCGGTGGTAAATACGATTCGGAAAAAAATTCAGGTTTTTCTGAACCTTCTTCTGCGTTAGCCAGTTTTTGGAAAGCACGACACCAAAATATGAAAAGGGTGCAGGACACCGGAAAACACTTGCTGAAGCATAAGCTCGTCACTGACTAGGGGTGGTTCCCTGGTCCAAGTGGCCATTTTTTTGGTACCTAGACTTTCCGGGGCATTTTCTAGCCGATCTGCCTCCAAAATCTGCCGATGAAAAAAATCTGCCATACACTCCTTAGCCCTGAGACGGAGTAGGCGTGGCATTTGAGCATGGCTAGGATTACTCGTGGGATATTTCAGTTTGAGACAACTGCCATCTTGTTCTGTGTTGGACGAAGACATGATTACATTCGCCCAAGTTTGAAGATACCTCAGAAAGGCCTAGTCTCCGCCACGTTCAGTTCAAGTACGCAGCCACGCCTACCGCATCTCAGGGGTTCGAAGGTAGAAATAACCGCCAGACTGACACAGAGCACACATCGTTGGAAAATCCCTTTTGTGGATAGTACGTGTCGATGGGGAAGCAGGTTGTACCCGGAAAAATTTTTCTGGTTACTGATTTTTCCCCTTTCACGCGCGTTATATGCCGTCTAGCTGGCAACACCGCAAAGCCACTACACAGTTACTTCGGGAGATCTCTCCTTCCCCCGCCGCAATGGACGCTGTTTTTTTCGAGAAATAGCGAGAAAAGTTCTAGAGATAGTATGCAATTTGAAGAATAAGGCAAGGTGGTAGGCAGGCTGTGGGAAATCGCCCCCTTTCCACATATCGCTGTGCCCGGGTCTGGTAGCCAATTTTCTTTATTAGAGCCCAGAGCGATCGAAATGATGAACGACGTGCCATTCCGCCACAAAAAAAGTTATTGGCTACTTTGGCACGCGACAGACTAATATAAACTTCATCAGCCGCTAGTATGGCCTTGGCTCTGACAGCCTATGGTGGGGGTGAAAAGCGAAATTATGACTGGGTCTTTAGAATGATTGTTCCAACAAATGAGTTTCAAAATGGCAATATAAGCGGCGTTTGCGAAGGATTTCAATCCCTTCAACCTTCCAAATAACATTGAGGTTTCCGTAATCTCACCTCAGAAGACCGTTACTCGATAACCTAACTATCTACATGCTAGCCGTACATCCCAGGTTTCATATGATAAAAAGTTTGTCGCCACCGTAATCTCGAAATAATTCTATTTTGCATTCACATTACTCGCGCACGGATTACGGTAAATCTAGTAACTTGTGTTGAATTGAAGAAAGGGTAGAACCATAAGCGCACTTGATGCGGCATTGGACTTTCACAACGGATCTATACGTTCAACTCCACCCGGAAGGACTTTGCCTCACAAACGGATGAGGCTTCTCCCACTGAAAAACCCCTTTTCTGTATGCGGACCGCGGGCGCACATCGGCGACGGTGGGGCATTTTGCACTTTCGTTGCTTCAGCAGAACCTGTCGAATTTTGTGGAGCTGGAGCAAGCTCGTCAAGCCATCATGGTAAAACCTGTCAACTCGAGAAGAGGCTGTCTAGATGGGTCGACACGTCGATGGGAAGTATCAAAAGTGCAAAATGCCCCCCCCCCCGTCGCCGAACTGCGCCCGACCCGCGTTTTACTTCCATTTAAAATCGTAGGATTCAATGAATGCGATATAGCCTACAATTACTTGCGAGACTACTCGATGTGCAATTCAGCATTTTTATCTCCAAGACGAGGCTGCTTCTACCGAGGGTAGAAATATTAGTTGGCGAGGGCGGGCGCCGAGCCCCCTACTCATCCCCTGCTGTATCAGAAATGACCACCCTTTTGGCATGTGCAGTTTTTTTGCTACTTGAAAGAACTACATTCATCTGGTGTAGGTTGGTACTAGGTTAGCACAAGAGTATCGAGACAAAGCAAGGCCAACGGGGCTCATATGGCTCCAGACTTCACGTCTGGTCCCAGTGTCAGCTCCTTAAACTCGCAGTTATCATAGAGAAACAGAATAAAAAGAGAAACAAACGACACACGGTAGTTGCTGGTAAAGCCTAAAACGAAGAAGTAGTTAATGTATTCCTCAGCGTTATTTACATTTAGGCGGAGAAGGTGACAAGTGGCGCGCTTACCACTCGCGCGGTCCTGGGTTCAAATCCCAGGTCGACTCCCGCCCAGGCCAACCAAGCCTTCTACCCTCCGGGGACGGTAAATTGGTACCAGATTCGTCTGGGAGGATAAAACACTGACTTGTACATCGGCTGGCCCCGCAAGTCATTGTATAGGCCACATCGCATTCAATAAGCCACTACGATTCTGAATGGAAGTAGAATGCGTGCCGCATCCCACAAAGGGATTGATCAACGGCGAAGACTTTATCCTCCACCCTTACATCCTTATTTAATATTTGCTGCACCACTGTCCTGGTTTCAAACGTAATTCCGAACGAATTTTCTGGTGGTGGATTGAACCAAAATTTCATCGTCTGTGCCAGTTTCACTCACGAATTTGGCACTCAGGTAGTACGATAACGCTTGGCGAACTAGCCAAAGGCTTTGGACCCTGTGGACCATTTTTGGCGCCGAAGCCATAGAAAAGTATCAGGCGTTTTCACGTCAAACAAGGAGCAGGTACAAAGTGTCATGCTCGTGTTCAGGGCTTAAGCTACCTTGGGGACAATGTTTCAGCAACCGTGGTGATTTCAGGCGCTTTTCCATCGGCGCCGAGGGAGTGGGCACCATTCGCTTTTTCACACCAAGTGCATGCGATATTCGTATCTACGAGGTCGAAATACCCCTCGGCGGCGAAATTCTAGCCAAATCTACAACCAGTGAAAAATATCGATCAAAATTTGGCTAGATTTTTACGAAGTGGAGCAGTTGCGGGTAAATAAAGCCAACTTTATGAAGGGTAGTAGAAAGTTGTCACTTGTTATTAAGAAATTTAAAATGAATAGTAGAGCAGGGTAGCATTAAAAATAATGTGTTAAAATTGATTAATCAATACGAGTGTAGTACAAGGTGCAAAGCATATCCTTCACTCAAATTGCTTTCATTTGAGAAAACTGCGAAGTAAAGTGCAATGAATAGGAATGGTGGGATACTGGTGAATAATTTACTCTGTGAAACGTACTTTCACTTCAAAGTCGCAAAGTGTGACTCTTGGAAAATGTCCCGATTCTTCCCATTCACGTCCATTCATCAGATCGTTGAGCACCTTAATGAACCACATTCACCACAAAAGCTCATTTGAAATAATTCGCTTTGCTCTGTTCGTGAGCGAGGAAAAAAATCGATGAAATTAGCTAGGAACCGCTAGTTAAGCGAGAAAATGGGCTTAAAGCCCATTGTGTTCGGGAATGTTCTAGAGCTTCTCTGATTGGAAAGAGTCGAGAAGAACGTATGTAGTTCAGCTGCAATGCTTCACTAACAAAAAACTACGTGTAGTGTGATACATTGTGAAGTATAACTGCTTTGAAACGAGCTACAATTTCTTTAGAGAATCTATCACCCATAGGGGCTACAAATGAGGGGCGAGTACGATCCAATCATTCTTAGCGAACTAGAGACTTTTCCGTTTTTTTGTGAAATTCTCGCTTTTATCCTAAAGAACTGCCGTCTACGGGTGGGGGACCTGAAAAGAACAAGCTCTACCCTAGAAAATTCAGAATACAGGCTACTTTGCGCTAAACGGGCCAGAAATTCGGAAACTACGGATAGGCCATAGGGTGCTTATATGGGAAATAGGGCACATCGCGCTGTTAGGGAAAGATCGCGAAATACGACCCCTACCCCTCAAAATTTCCTCCTCTGGCCCGACCCAGCCCTTCACCATGTTTCCAAGTTGTCCTAACTACCTCGCTTGCCACCACTTTTCCGAAGTTTTTTTTTCAAAATTCTCCTTTTTCCCCAAAGAGATGTCAAAGGGCGGGAGATCCAAAAGGACCAAGGCTCACTGCGACAAGTCAGAATACAGGGTACTGAGCGCTAAGCTGACCTGAAATTGGGAAATACATTGTTCAAGCCAGGAACGTAATCAAATACTTATAAGATGCAGTGTGCAAGGCGCATCCCAAAGGAATTTTTAGCAAGTATTATGACTATAGATTACAGCTGCATGAGTACTCCGGGCATGGTCTTTTGAGGAGCCCTGTGCAGAGCACATCGAGAGTTGGGCATTTTGTGAGTCCGCACGAGCCTCACTAGGGGCTTGATACGACCCCCACCGCCTCCCTCTCCACTCCGCTCTTCTGAAATGATCGAGCTGTCGAATACTGGGTGGAGTTATAGCACGTGTGAAACCGGAAAAACTGGGAAAAGACAACAACCTGGAAAAAATTTCTCCTAAAGCCTCAAATCCCTCTCAGAGAGCAGATACGACCCCCTCTCCTTATAGCGTCCGCGAAACAAGAAAAATCGACTATTCAAAAAAATTTTCTCAGACCAAATGCGACCCTTCCCTACCGCCAGCGACCAAATACGACCCCTTGTTGGGAATCCTATTGTCCCGTTGGGAAAAAATAATGTGCCGTCCCTGTGTGGCTTTGCAGGATTCCCTAGAGGATATGAAGCGCTGTGTTCTGTTCGATGGGAGGAGGCGACTGAGTCGTATTAAATCTAATCCAGTGTCTCATTATGTATAATTTTGAATTATTCACGTATACATGCTGCATATGCATGTTTTTGGAGCGAACAGAAAAAACTTCCAAGACGATGACGTCATTTCAATTACGTATATTATACGAAGAAAAATATGATTCTCAACATCATTTTCTCAAGCAAATTGCTGTTTTCTTCTTAATTTACGACAGTGGGTAAGCTAAGAATCGAACCGGTCAAAATTACATTTCAGTCAACGACGTCATATTGAAAAATGTATAACTCATTATTTAATTGTAATATCTGCGATATGCTGGCATAGGGGGGTAATTTTTAACTAGCGAAAATTTCTTTTGCTTGGAATCAGGTTTGCTAAGCAGCGCTTCGCCGCAATACCGTGAAAATTCGGCCCAGAAATACCACCGCGATAGGTGATTCCTCATAGAGGCGAAAGGGGGACGTGATGGGGTGTCTTTGGTAATTGAGCTTCCTGGCCTGGCCTTCGATCTATCAGTTTACCCAAATTGTTGTTGACTATTACGTCTGTCCAACATTGCACACCCCTGCCTCACTTGACTCACTGGAAATTGAGTACAGGGCACGGATTGCCTTGAGAATATTTTTGCAAGATGCGACCCCCCCCTTTGGCATTTCCTCCTCTGTTACAACTTACTCCTACCTGCGATTTTCCAGAATTTTCTCCCAGCTACGTACTACTCTCTCTCAAATTTTTTTCCATAAATTCTCCTTTTCTGCTCAAAAAGCCGTCGTGGAGCGGGGAAAGGGAAGGTATGAATGGCACAAAGAAATTAGAAAAACCTATAGCAGTGAACAATCAAAAACCTCTTCCCAAAAGCAAATACAACCAGCTCGCTGGGAATCCCCAATGTACGAAGTGCCCTGCGGGGAGGTCGTAATTTAGAACATTTTTCCCCACCGGGATGAATGCTGCCCTATCGCAATCAGGGCAAATTGATATCGTGGTGATTTCGTCGAGCCCAGACCGACCTGCCCTAAAATTCGCGTTGTGGCAACCCACCTACTAAACTTCCTCTGGTAGAGCGAGCCTGAGTAGCCGAGCGGGGGAGGGTGGGTGACTGGCATAGAAACGGGAAAAAAACTGCGAAAAAAAGTCAACAACCAAGAAAAAAATTTATCAACGTACGCCGCAAGTTTCTCTCAGAGCGCAAATACGACCCCACTTCTCACCCAGAAACAAGCAGATACGACCTCCCCCCCCTCGCTTATAGCGTCTGTAAAACTGTAAGGGTAGAAGCTCATGGACTTCTTCTGCCTTTAGCCTGTTATCCGTTACACCCTTCTCATAGAAAATGATCCACTCTACATCTGTTGTGCACGCTTCACTCACTAACAAGAAAAATCAACCACCAAAAATAATTCCCTGAGACCAAATACGACTCCCTGTCCCCTCAACATACGACCTCCCCTGCAGTCGGGAATCCCCAATGATGATGTGCCCTGCCTGCAACCAGGCCTCCAGGCTCGGATAATTGACGCTATGCTAGTCTGAGAAGGTAGAATTGATTTTATCTTTATCTGGCTACCATAAAATTTTGCCTGGGTGAAAGCCCGGGTATAGGCTTTTGCCTTGTAATACATAATGAGACTCTGTGGTCTGCCTCATACCAGCACAGTTGCGATGCGTTATTATATCATTCAAATAGTGTTTTATTAATAATAAATTAAAATGTCCTACCTGCAATCCATACCACTTGCTTCGATTTCCGAGGAAAGTATTAAGTAGGAATATTTGGCCGACAATATTAACCGTATAAAGGATTTTCACAGAGATATAGAGGAATGTGACGGCAGCACCAGATGAACGTGTACAAATGATGAGATTTAGTAGCTTTAATCGATTGCCACTCATCTGAAAACAACCACATATTGACTTCACAAGAACTAATCTTCTTTCTCCATGAGAGAAGCGCTCTGTGAACTGCAGATAAGCCTTCAAGTTTTTCCCCTTCTAGACAGGCCCGAAGAACTTCAAATAACCCTTCGATTGACACTTCGTATGCCCTAAGGCTGCACTTCCATGGGAAGGATACCCTTTTTGTCCTGCTATGAGACTTGCCGGGGAAGCTCAGGCTATATTGAATCTAGACCGAATTTGCTGAGCAATGCATCGACCTTAGAAAAACGACACTGAAGCATCGAAAAGTAAATCTCTTAATTATAACACAGTACATTGGAGGGTGAAAAAAGACTTGGCTGACCAAAGACCACGGTCAAGGGTAAAGCACACAATGCAGCGGCGACAAGGACCGAAATGCTTGTAATTTTATATCACTGGAAGACGATGTTGTCACTTATTCGTTCGTACCCAGGAGAGCGTGGTGGTCAGGAGATCCGACTTATGGTCGGGCGGCGAGGACGAAGTTGAAAACGGGCGTTCATGACTGGCATGCGCATAAGGACCTCACTGCGTTCAATTGCTACAGAAAGCCGAGTGATGTGGCTAGGAGTCAAGCCGCGAGCTTCATTCTTGGTGCCGTCAAAAATCGGATTTCTTGACCCGCACCCAGCGGGTGCGAGCAAGCTGCACAGCCTTGCAGTTTGATATATGGCGATATGTCAAAGTGAGGAATAAGTCAAGCGGGTCTAAGGAAATGAAAGAAAAGGAAGCAGCATACAATTCTTCTCACCCACAGCTGCCGAAATATTGCTGTTATGAAAATTTTCGGACCAGCTTTTCAGAAAGGTCGTTTGAATTTTTCTATAATGGGCATAAACAGCAAGATAAAAATTCCGCCATTTTTCGCTAAACTTCTTAAGGAGCCTAGTAGAGTCGATAACATCGCAATCAGTAGGGGCGGTCTCAAGAGGGATGGAATGAACCCAAGCGCGACGTTTACACCAATGGTTGTTTTCTCCCTAAACTGATTACTGGACGAACACTATTGGTAGAGCAAGGCAGCCGGGGCGGGCGCATTCCGCCTCCTCTTGCCACCGTCCCGACTGATTGTGACGTCACCAACTACAGAAACCACATTTTGGTTTCAGCTTTACTTAGAATTCTCAAGAGTCTAGAAATATGAGTCATAAAAAAAAATCTACAAAATTTTAGATAGAAGTGCTACAACCAACAAACGTTTTTTGAATTTCTTCATCTCAAATAGCTTCCCTTTTTTCAGTTTGGAAACATTTTACAGCTCTCGAATAGTGCTAACAATACTGCTCAGAAGGTTGCACACGAAAAGCTAAAAAAGCCTAAAACACAGCTTCATTCTCCGGATGTCCGACAAAAGCTGTCCGAGAGTCATATTGTATGTCTGACGTCTTGCCTCATTTTGACTGACGGAAAAGCTCTGAGACCATGGGAATAACAAGAAAAGATTCGGCAAAAATTGACCAGGAAAAATTCACGACCTATATGAAGCACTAAATTGTCAAGTTTTCAGGAAATTTCTATCAATTTGCAACACCGCACCACGATTTTGCCAATTACGAAAAGAATTTCCAACTCTAACGGTGCCAGGAAGCCGTGTGAAACTTCAAGGCTTCCTCTAGCGCTAGTGTGAAAGATACACTATGATACACTATGAGTTGTTGGCTCGTATTCATTACTTGGTATTACTATTTCCTCCGCTCTACAGTGCCGTTACGGCAAAGTCGAAACCACCCCGCTTGCCTTCGATCTTATACAAGCACCGCCTCTTATTCGCCGCGTGCGCGACATTACCAAAGCGGCGACTCTGCGCCAGCAAGATTTCTAACATGTTGCTTCGAACATAGGCCGCAGGTTCGGTTGTGTCGCCAAGAAAGTCTGATCAGGTATGACAGACTTTCAAGCCCGTGATTCTTTGCCCACTATTACGCTTTACTTGGGTTCATTTATTTTCACCAAAATAATTTCCATGGGAACGCCTGACGTTGTGAGCGAAACAAATTATCGATCGAGGTGAGAAGATCTGCTCATTGGGAAAATGTTTCAGCATTTGGGGCAGTGTTTTTGGCTGAACACGGCTCCTGATTATCGATGATGAGCTGTTCAAAAACAGAGATGCGAAGGAACCTGTTGTCGACTAATGTCTCCAGATGTGGAGAGAAAAAGTTTGTCGATCGCGTCATAGAGTAAACATCACATTGCATTTTTGAGCCCCAGGTTTCAAAGACAACCCTAATCACATACAGTCAGTTACCAGTCAGTGATTGTGCCAGTTCAAAATTGAGAGTTAGGGCTCTTGCCTCACTGTCTCTGACAGCTCGCAAGTGGGGAAAGTGAAAGAAATGGCCGAAAACGCTCAACGAGGCCCCCGCCACTGAGCAAGTTTTTCGTACTTGTTGATTTCACGGCTGAAAATTGGTACGGCTACCCCGCCTCCATGCATTACGACTGGCCTACACTCTTCTCTACTCTCCGCGCGCTGATATAACTTCCTCCATCATTGCATTAGCGCACGTACAAGAGCTACTGGAATGCGAATGAGTAGACCTAAAGAACTACAGGTTTTTAACAGGTGGCAACGGTCGGCCTATATGGGGCAACCTTCAAAGTGGGTTAAACGTACTCTACTATAGCATAATGAGACTTCTCTTGCTCCACAAAACATACCACCTCAATAAGGACCAATACCCCCTACCCCATATGTACTGACGCAGAACTTAAACTTAGTGGATTCCTTGGGAAATGGACGACGTGAGCTGATTTCTTCAAACCATGTTGGGCTTGTTTTTTACAACCAAAAATTAACCCTGAAACGCTCGCAGAGAGAGAGCGCCTCACATTTTCCACAAGAAGAGGGCGACTTGAAACGGCTGGGATGACCACTGGGTCCCCACAACACGATCAAGCGTGCGCCCAGTACTCACAGACACCAGCCACTACATTTCTCATCTAATACTGCGATCTCAACTTGAACAGTACCGTGTACAACTTCAAGTTTACGACGGCCGTAGAGACCTCGGTCACTCATTGCCTGTTAAGACGCTCATCGCAGGCACGTCTTTGCCTGATTTACGGGCGAACCAATTGGGCAAGGAACGTATCCCACACCCTCGCAACCTCTGGTTGAAACAAGGCGGCGGTGCTACCAGAAGCTTTGAACTGCTCAACGATTCCTTTCCGTTACTGACTTGTTAAAATAAGATTGGGAACGATTCTCCGAGAAAAAAAACCCTTCCAGCACAAGTGCACAGGTTGCCACTGAGCTAGGTCGGGCGCTTTTTCGGCACTTGTTAAAAATTTATTTTTTTGGAGCGTGCGTCCTGCTAACTTCTGCGAAAATCGTCCATACACTAACGTCCCAGTTACTCATCTGGGGACCAGCTGAGCGTGAGCTTAACGCATTCAATCAAAATCTCGTGGGCCTATTTCGTATTAGGGCGAGTTTATCGCAAGCTTCAAAAATAGTACGGTTGTTCGGCGAGCGCTCATCTGATTTCAGAACTGAGAGATGACCAGGAATCAGTCTCGTGGCTCGGTGCAGTCCCGCCAGCTAATAAAAGAAATCACTGTACCAGAACAGAGAAGATGGCAGATGAGAGACTAACGACACAGAACGCGACAGGAACAACGTCCCTCATTTTCTGCCCTCAGATTTATCCACCCTTATGAATTGCCCACCTTTCTCACCGAGAAAAACCGATTGAAAAAAGACACTAGGCCTTTGCCTCCCTTACATACGCGCCATTCAAGGTTTAGCCAGCTCAAGGCCATCCCGATACAGATTAGGCGCTATTATCTCGAAGAGAGGATGTTTAAAGATTCACTTATGCAGACCTACCACTACTATTCAGAATAGCTGTTTTGTTATGATAATAGCTGTAAACCAATCTTCAAAAACTTGTAAAGCATTGCGGTTCATTGCCGATATCTTACGATTACGCTAGACGGGCTCGATCAAGATTAAGCGTGTGAATGTGCTGATATAAGGCTAGCGGCCCACAAAAGCCGTATAAAGCTGAAAGAGTAAAGGCGGTCCTGGCGGTGGCGTAACGAATAAGCCGCATTCGCCCTGGAAAAGCGTGGAGCATTGTGGGTTTCTAGACTTCCACCTGGGTTACGACTTTTCTCATAACTCAGAATTCTCTTGAGCATAATCAGCCCGCGGATAAGCCCCTTACCAGCCTTGTTCGCTTAGGATGTATCAGAGGGCTGCACTTGGCGAAGGCACCAGTCCGATTGCTCCACCAATTGCAGATACGACGGGCAAACCGATAGTAAATTGGTGGCAAAAGAAGGCGCCTGCGCACCGGAATCATCCCCCCTGTACATGGCTCCAGCGTCCACCCAAGAAGACTCATGGATCCCTGGAGTTGATCGTATTTGGCACGAGAATTCTCAAATGCTCCCTTTCAAGGGTATTAGCATCGCAGAATGTGTCCAATGTTAGCGACCTGACGATGATGTCCCATCGCATGAATTAACAACCTTATAGCTAATGAGCAGGCCACTGTGGCAGAAAAATAATTGAACATTCTACCACTTCGATGTTTGACGTCGCTCAAGGCGCCTCTTCTACGTTGCCGTCGCAACCATCGTCTGCACACTGCTCGATTTCCGAGATTCCAAATCCAGTAACCTTGATCGCATTAGCCCATTTGCCACACCGTGCATATGCCACAATGGGATTCCTGAAACGATCTCTATAGAGTTAGGTTTCAAAGAGGTAAACGATAATTTCTTTCAAAAACAAATTTTGCAGTTCTCTCGCTTTTTTACGTCGTCGAAATATCGGCACTGATTTTAGTTCTGTGCCAAAAGGTTTTTAGACAGTGAAGATCCTCAAAACTCTCGTGTTCTAAGAGAGTTTGCAATCTTCAGAGACTACCGCCCACCTAGCGTTGGCCCTGCGTCGTCGCCGGGCCCGCTGATTCAGGGATCTGGACGTAAATCCGCATTCGTTTTGCTGACACTAGAAAGGAAGCGCAAGGCAAAAGAACTAGTTAGCCGTGTGCAGAGACCACCTGTCAGCAATTTACTTAGGTGTGCCCTAAGCAAGCTCGAACCCAGTCGGTACAGACCAAAAGCCACTGACCTCCTCATATTTGTTCGCCCTTCGTCTCCACCGGAAGAGAAGATGTGGAGTGGCATGTGGTCATCTGTTTACCACGTGCATGTGACAGGGTTTCTGTGAGTACTACTTGCGTCAGTCACCCTTACTTCCTTCAGGGTTGGCAAACCTGCACCCTCGTTTGGGAGGTTAAATCATTGACTAACACATAGGTTGGCAACGGTAACTCATTGCTTACGTTGAATCGATTTCAAATGGTTCTAAGACAGCCCCGATCAACTATCAGAGGAAGGCCCCACCAATTAGGAGGCGAATAGCCCACCAGAAATAGGGGAAATCAACGACCAAAAAATTGCCCCATATCGCTATATGCTACCCCTGCCCCCTCAACAGCAACCAGATAAGATAACTTGTCAAGAGTGGCTTCACGCACGATTGACTCTCTACGAGTACATATGGCCTATAAGGGAGCGCAGTTGATAACGTCGTGATCGGTCGGCACAGCCTCCAATACGGATAGAATAACCCACCCATGGCGTTTCCTCCACTTGCTTCCTTCCCAAATCGACCATAAACCGGTCACCATTGGTAGAGCAAGGCAGCTGGAGGCGGGCTGATTCCGCCCTCTTAACACCGCCCAACGTGATTGCGACGTTATCAGCTATAGATACATAAAATATTGCATCTATGATCGTATTGCGTGCCAGCCTATCCTTTATCCTTTGAAGGAATTCAGACTCAAACCTCTAAAGAGCCAGAGCTGACCCCCAATCCTCCAATGGACCAGCCTTTTCAGATTTCGTGCATTGCACGGCACATTAACGCGGTGTAAACTAGCCAAGTGAAAAATGATAAGTTCATCTATCTAATGCCCATTTAAACGAGGGTAGTCCCTTCTGGGTATGATCGGAAAAACGACCAGAGAGAAGAGGTTGCTATCACCCTAGAATTCACCAAAGTATGGCTAGCAATAGGCGCGTAAGATAGTGTGGTTTTTAACTGCCCTCTTGGGTACTGCACGGCTTAAATGTAGACAATAAAGTTGTTGGTTCCCTGGCTTCTGATTCGCCGTAAGATTCTATGCCACTCGTGCTATTTCAACTTAATTAACTCACAGCGCTAGCCTAGTACTCTCTAAGCGAATAAGATATCTTCACAATAAATTATTACTGGATGAAGCTGATAGGTCTTTGAAGCTTATTCTTTCAGAGGTATTCTGAGGAGAAATCTTTCTCTCCTGTAATTTCACTTCATTCAGATGTATTTGTTTGGCAGTAGAGTGACGTCAGGTTTGTAGTATTTCAATGAATTGTATGCTCGGCAGCCGACTCACACAATGGCTATGTGGAAGAGAAAAACAAATTAGGAATGGTCGTCGTGGAATGGGAGAGTTTCTGAAGGAATAATTTGTAAATATTCATTTAATATGTTCAGAAATAAACAGTTGGGTAGATTGAGTGATGAGGTATGAAAGAGGCTAGTTCAGTGAAATCCCTTGGTAAGGGCAGGATAGAAAGGGTTTGGGTGGGTTTTCATCACTGAGAGGCAGACTAGGACTTCTTGTGGACCTTCGCTTCTCAAACAGAGGAACAGCACAAAGGTAGTCGACGACAAGACACCAACGCGTTGTGTCAATTTTCGCCAAATACGACCCCCTCCCAGGAAAGAATGTTCCCTCTTCGCTGCGGCCCCTTATAGGACCCTACGGCGCTGTTTGTCGACGGCGGGGGGCATTTCGTACCATCATTGCTTCCCTAGATGAGTCGAAACATCTATGGAAAGCCAGAATTGCCACCCCCCCCTCCCCTCACCGGTCGACAAACAGCGCCGGACCCTACTTTCCCTCTCATTTTAGTGTTCTCAAAAACTTGGGTTCGAGCGGAAGGGAAGGAGGGGAGGGGTGTCGATGACCAACTGTCAAAGATGGTAGTTCTGACCGTCGGCTAGGCAACTAATTTGCTCCCGTGAAACGGCAAAAACCAGCAGTCAGTAAATTGTTCTCAAATGGCAGAACACGAGCCCTTTCCCCAGAGCATCCCTGTTGGGTTACGTGACAACAAGAACTTTCAGTGAAGGTCCTGACGCGAAACGATAAAGCGCTGAGAAATAGAGAGCTGCCGAGATTTCGAAAGCAGCAAGAAACACTGTCGCGAGCCAGGGGAATTTTTTCCTCACAATTAAAGAACTCCGGGGATGAAGAGCCTTTAATTATGCACGGAAAATTAGAATGTATTGTGGTCACAGTGATCATACAGAAGTTATGCGCACATGAGAGGGCAGAGAAAAGCAGAAAGTTGACGCGTTTTGAGGGACTAAGTTCATCTTATTCCTAGAGCACTCTGGTGTATCTTATGCAAGAATGGTGTGCCCTGGTTTGGAGAGAAGGGACGCGGCGATGCGTGTGCCGGCTGCTCGTCAGCACCCTCTCGCCGAGGCAGTGCCCGAATTGCTCTAAAGTGGTTTCCGGGAAGTCGACTGTGAAGTGGGTATGACGGTTTTCCCGCTGTAAAGGGTTTGAAAGACGTGGCAGCATAGTGGCAGAACAAGGCAGGACATGATCGGGGTATAGATCGCGCCGGTGCACGTTGGCTTCCGTTCACCTCACCATCAGCGAATGATCATCATTGGAATAGGTCTTTTATAAGCCTTTTCTATGAAAATACAGTATTCAATGATTCTGGACTTTACTCTTCAAATGACGTGGTTTTACACAAAAAAAGGGGGGAATAGGGATCTTCAACACAAAAAGGAGGGGGGGGATGGATTGGGACCAGAATCGGAGCAGTTTTCACGATATCGTTGAGCTTTAGCATTAGCATCAATACTTTCTCTAACTTCACTCGAGCCTTGCTGAACCCGTAAGCGTCTTCTGATTTCTTCTTTTTTACTTTATAAATAATCAATTTCTAAACTGTCAGTCACATTAGATTATTTTTCGTTATTTGAGCAAAATTATTTTCCGTTATATAAGCAGGACTAAGGTAGCCTGGAGGAGATAGTGCAGTTCTTAATGAGCTGCATAGACTGTGACTCTGTGAAATTGAGATAGAACTATAAAGGGCACGAACCTGACTGCCAGCTCAATAACCTCCAAACGATCGTTGGTACGTAAAATAATAAAGCTTCCAAGGCCAATACAAATGGTACCCATTGATAATACCTTAATTAGCTGCTGTTATATCCTTGGCTCCATGAGCAAGAGGCTGTTTCAAGTGCAATAGAACGAACCCGATTTGTCGATTTTCTCGTTCCGCGTAATTGTGCGGAATGTAGTCGTGTAATGGTAAAAAGTACGTATTTTGTACCCAACAGTAGTTTTCCGTGTATTGCTCCATGGGTTCGGTGAACGTTGCCGGTACCCAGCATTGTATCGGAAATCCTAAAATATTACAATTCAAGGTGGGCGCTGGTTCACGGATCCGGATTGCGGTGACGCGCATAGTCTAGCACGGCGTACGGTATTCCAGGCCAGTTGAGTCGGGTTACGGTCGCATCTCCCCGTGGAAGTGACTAGGCACTGGCGCACATTTCGCGCCGGCTGCGCGTCTTGCAAAACCGCTTTTATTGTGCAGCCACAACTCAGAAACTGGAGAAATGCGAAATTTCAGTTTTAAAATCAGACATGAAAGGCGTACTAACGCTGGCGCCATTTTTCAAAGGGATTGATTTCAGCCTTTTGAAAAAAATGCTCAAGTGCAGCATAAAAAAGTTAATGGGCGGCATCAATTTCAATTGTAACAATTCAGAGATGGGTTATCAGTACCGAAAAACAACTAAGACTGGAAGAATTTGTGATCTTTCTATTCAAACTGTGAATAAGCTTACTAAAAATTCCCCTTTTGGGGTTCCATTTTTTTCAGGATGGTTCAGAAATGAGAGAACATCTTGAAGCCAAGCCTACTAGAGGTAAACCGAAAGAAGTGAATTTTGACAAATCAAATTTGAAGCCCTGGAAGGAGGTGCCCATTATACCACAAGAACATCGTAAAATGAACTCAAAAGCTTCTACCAGTCGAATAATCAGCTCAAGATGAATTCGCTAGGGTAGGTGGGCACTTAAAGGACTCCTTAGGTAGAACTGGGACCATCCTAACGCGACAACAGCTTCCGTCGTGTTACGGTAATCCTGCGGCTCTCCGTACAGAGGGAACGGTTCACTCACCTCGGACCACTTCCACCCCTAGGCTTAAAAAACCCTTACCCTCACCACAACAATCCCAATCATGCAGGAGGCCTCCTTCAAATGCCCCCTTCTACTGCTCCCTATCTTTCAGCTTGCTCCCTAGTTCTTTGGTATTTACAAGATCATTGAACAGTCTCATGAACAGCAGCAAATAACGCCGGCCACTCTCCTTTGAACGTCTTGAATTTTCATTGAATAGTTTAATAATGTAAGAAGTAATTCAATGTGTTACTCACCAACATACTGCTTGGCTGAGACGAGTATGGCAAACACTGAAATATGTAATCAATAATTGATTTCGTCAAGCACTCATGTGGAAACGGCGGTGAGGGCCGTCTACAAGTACTCATCAAATATTTCCTTCTTTTGCTAAGAAAACTCTCCATTATGAAAAGTGCAGTAAAATAGCACGCTTACGAAATTACTGTTTCTTTTTGATTTGTTACAGCATTGCTGCATTGAATTCGGCTTTTGAGTCCGAAATCCTGAATGCCAAGGGGCATAGAAAAGCGTTTATGTCCATTTCAACCACTGCATTCAACAAATGCGCTAGGCTGCACGAATGACAATTGACTTTTTTTCCGGGACTTAGCCAGTTGTCAGAAAAGAAAGCCACGAAATTGACGTGTTACATGTTGAAAATGTACACTTACTGAACATACTCAACCAAACTAACTTACGAAGCCGAACAATAGGCGTTTATTATGCGGCATACCTAATTTTCTATGCAAGCACTTCTCTCGGAATAAATGAGCCTCGGAAATATTCCTAGAATTGGCAACCCGAACAGAATGGGCTGAGTAGAGCTTGCGGGCGTCTGAGATCTGTTGTCCAACGTCTTTGGAAGGAATCACCAGGGAATCGCAAACTCAGGAATTGGAAGTGAAACGGAGAGTCCCAAAAAAGAAGTAACGGATAAGGTGGAATAGGCTGTTTATACCCATCAGAGTACGCCACACTTCCACTTTCGCTCGAAATCGTGATGATGTTTGAATGTGTGACCTCCACAGCTTGTCCTTTGCAATGGGCGGTAATGGAAGCAGTAGTTGTAACCACTCGGATAGGCTTTGTTGAAATTGAGTATCTCTTGTTTCATTCGAGCCTTCGAGGAACTGACTAGGTTGCGTATGCGGCTATTCATGCCTTCTAGTACCTCTAAAGCGGAAGGGGCGCGCGGCCAGAGCACGTCGTAAGTTGGGGATCCCCAGCAAGGGGGTCGTATTTGGGTCGCCTGGATGGAGGGGTTGTTTGTGCCTTGGGAAAAAATCTTTTCGGTTGCTGACTCTTCTCGATTTTTCCTGCTACAAACGCCCTTTATAGCTCCACATCCCTTGCCCTCCCCCACTCCTTGTTCCCCCAAATCGACGGCAGTTTTTGGAAAGAAAAAGTGAAAGTGGGGAAATCTTTCGAAAAAACGCCGGAAAAGTGGTAGTAAGTCGGGAAAAATTAGAGTATGGTATAGGTAGGATGGAGGAGGAGGGAGAGGAGTCGGCAGGACGTTTTGAGAGGGGTATGAGGGTGGCATTTTGCAAAATTCTTCGCTAAGGGCACGACATGCTCTGGAACTTGCTCCAACGCGCGAACAATCCCTGGGTGCTGCAGCGGTTTGGCCAGAAAAAAAGGAAAAAAAGCAGACGGAGGTACAGTAACCCCTATCAACTACATATTCTCACTTTTTACTGGACAACGAGCAAAACACTGCTTTCTTTTTTTCCACTACAAAGAGGTATGCGGAGAATGGCATAGTCCTTCATATAAGCGCTGTTACCACTTACCACATTACAACATAAGTAAATGTTAATGTTAAAAGGGTTACTCATGGAAAAGTGCAAGGGCCAAATCACTTTAAGTTTTTCCTTAAAGTAGATTGTGAATGAGGTGATTTGGGGGTTTTTCAGTCGTCGTTGCTGTGTGAAAAGTAAAGCGGCATGTACTTGGTGTATTCGAGAAAGGGCTCATTGAGCATATTGAGACCAGATGTCCGTGAAAGAGTAAACTTTGTCCAGCCGTGAGCTATTTTATTCGGGAGACGAACAACGAGAAGTGGAATGATTAGTGTGATTCCGCGATTCTCTAGAGGATTCCAAGTCGAATGCTGGGTGAGTGCCATCCAGAACAGCTGAATTCTTCAAGTTTTACGACACATTTCAATCAAATACGTCTCTTTTCACTTTGCACAGATATGTGAGTAGAGACAGGCTATGAGTGATGTGGTGTCCCTCTCTTTGTGTGAGTGAAATGAACTGAAAAGACTGGTCTCATTTGCTTTGAGGTCCCGTTTCTTCACGCCTCATTGCCATAAATCATAATTTGGCTTGACAAGACTTTTTTTCATAGTATGCAGCATCTTAGATGAGGTTCCAGGCATCATTTTTCATCAGTCTCCTTATGACTTTTTTCCCTTTATAAACCCATCGAACTGACAAACACACACGCATACGCATTGCTCTTGACCTTTAATTAGCAAGTAATCGAGCCAGGCAGTTTGCCCCAGGGCGCTGGGATTCGATATCCCTAATCTTAAGCTATCCAAATAAGAGCTGCATGATTTGATCATTGTGCCAAACTGGCCCAGATTCTTCCTTTTCTTAATTGCACCTCACAATACAACCTCGATTGGTAGGGTGGACAGCCCCACAGGGCATCTGAACCTGAGCACGTCCTTGGGGAATCCCCAGCGATAAGGGGAGGGGAGTGTAGTATATGGCCGCTAGAGGGAGGGAAGGGGTGGGGGTGGCAATTGGTGTGAGAAAAGTTCTATGATGGAATTTTTTTGCTTCACGGGCCTTAGTTACTTCGTTGGGAGAATTCCAGTGGAAGGGGGCGTATTTGCTCATCGTTGGAAGAGGGGCGCACTCGTTCAGGAAAGAAATTTGCCGCACTGGGAGCAGTTGAAGCCAGTAGCTGGAAAGAGAGAGGGGGGGGGGTTGAACAGAGGACGACATTAGAGATGAAAGCGGGTCGTATTTTCAACAATTCTCCCTAGCGGCAGTAGATGCCCTGATCTGAACCCTGGTTTGCCTTCTGATGAGCTGTATCGGCTCTACTTCCTGGCGAAAGTAGTTCTTGTCGGGCTTGTCCGGATTCTTGGCGATGAAATAAAGTGTACTTGTTGGGTATCACGAGACCGAAAGAAATCGCGCTCTAATAACCCAGCTAGTGTGTCGCTGACGAATTCAATACGGCAACGACAATGGCGAGAGGGAGAGAGAACCCTGAGAATGGAAGCGGAAACGGAGTGGGATACCGTTGTTGCAGTTCAAATGAGGAGGGACTTGACGAGGTAATTCAATTCACATGTCGCGATTCTTCGTTTCAAAGTGCGCCCGTGCTCGTAATTGTTCGAGTCCGGACTGATTTGGTTATGGCTGGAGCTTCCACATTCGACAATTGTGCACGCCAAAATGTAGTTAAACGTAGCCCTTCACCAGGTTTCCGATGGCTGTCAGGCAAGGGTTTAGACAGGATGTGTCCAAGACTATGGCAATCGCTCAGCTGCGCAGAAGAACTTATTCCTCGTGGAATTCTCTAGCCATGTCTCATGAGCGGAAGAGTGTGAACTTAATTTTCCAGAGTTACTTTGCTACGCTTCACATGAAATTTCCTCTCTATATCCGCAACAGGAAGACAATAGTTAGGCTTGGAAAGTAGAAATTCAATCAGAGCACGCCACACATTGAGGATTCCTTAACGCGAGGGAGGGGATCGTATTTAGCTGCAAAGGAGGGTGGTCGTATGTGGCCCGCTAGAAATTTTATTGATCGGTGGTTTTCATTTTCTGGTTCACGCTTCAAAGACAGTCCTCGCTCTCAAGCATTTCGTAGGCGTCCTTCCGGGCGGTCTGGCCCTTAGTCTCCAAAGGTTTCCCTCTTCCGCGGCTTTACAGAAAGTAACGAACGTGGCAATTCTGACGCCTTCCTAGTTGTCCCGCCCACCAAAATTCAAAGGCTTTCTGTCACGGGTTAACTTTTTAACCACATTTTCCTTTTTTTATCTGGTGCTAGCATTGGATGACGTGAGGGAACGATTAGTAAGCCAGATGGCAGGATTCACCTTTGCTGGCATAAAACCAGCAGCTTCGCATCATCCAGAGAGGTTTACCAGGTCCTTATTTAGGGTGATCTCCATGACTTCTCAGCTTTTGTCTCCCCTAGTGAGTCACAGCGACTATAGGTTCCTAATTGAGCCCTCACCATCCACATATGGTGCAATTATGGGGTTTCTCTTCAAGCTATATACCTCCAACGCACTATTTCTGATAGTTGATAGGAGGCCTGTTCTTCACTTCCCCCCTACCACTTGTGACGGTTTCGTGGAAAAGTGGCCCATTCGCAGTATTGAGGAAATTATCCCCAGCACCACTTCGTGCTCCGTGGTTGGACATTCACGCTTTTCCTGCCCCCATTACCTACAATTTTTATTTGAATCATTATGGCGAAATTACATCAACAAATTAGCACTGAAGGCTATAATTCATGGCTATGCGTAAAAAAACAAAATCACGCTGTAGGAATATATCAAAGAAAAGTTGCAATTACATTCTAATTCCTGAGTAAAATTTACCGGTAATGATGGCTGTTGTATAGTAGTAATTGAGCTTGTCGATGATGTCATCGTCCACATGGAACTGTATCGACTTGACGGCGCTCGCGAAATAGTACAGTAACATCGCCACCGCTCACACCATACCCAGTCCGACGACGAGCCACAACCGCTGGAAGTCGTCGAATTGAAGTGAACGTCTGGGAAAGAGGTGGGGGGGGGGGGAAATCACTTTAAGGCAACGAATAGAAACGCTTTGTGAACGCCAAACGGCGACGACGTCTGTCTGTCACACACGAGAATTGCAATAATGAAATCGACTGAGTGAGTCGCATCGAGTACATTTCAAGTACAAAATAAGTTGCATGAAAGAAGTGGAGAATATCAAAGGACTTTTAAGCCCCTTGTCGAAGTACTAGCCTTGAAAGAAATCAAAATGACGTCACTAAAATGAATTTCAATCATTTTCAATGCAAATGAATTAATGACGAGGTTGTGAGAAGAAATGTGGGAAATATATGTGGTCCTTAGGAAGAAACGGATTTTACTGGAGAAAAGCTTTTCCGGAGCGAGAGGAATAGGTAAGGATGAAGCTGTTACAGCTGTACTAGTTCAGCTCATGATTGCATCTTAGAGATTATGGCTGGCGTTAATTACAGCAGCTGATTTTGACTGCAGAGCCCTGATTTTCGCCATTAGTCGGGGTAATCAAAGGTGAGAACATAATGAAAAGGCTAGAAAAGAGAATAAGACAAGAAAAGCCGAGGATATTTTTGGCCCAGGATAACGGTCATGACGTTGGATGCTTCTTGCCAGATTACGTCCAACGTTTCTGGGCGAAATTTAAGTGGGCACTTTGGCTGAGGAAAGTAAAGCTGGCATAATGTAGGACGAGTGTCGGAAAGTTTCGGACGAGTAGGCGAGAAAGTGGAGGTGGACGAGCCAAGTAGCAGGAAGTGTAGAGAGCTGAAGATGGAGGAGGTGGGTTTGAAGGGTTCGGCCACAATTCAGGTCTAGCTAGTCTCGATGGGGCGCGGCGCGATCGATTGCTAGCTGGAGGCAATGCACACGTGCCGAAGTCGGGCGGGCCCTGGCCCGCCTAGGGACATTGCTGCCTGGTGGTTCCCACCTGTCCATTACCTGAGTCCATGACATACCTCATTTATCACTAGTGCCACCCCAAATTGTCAAAGCCACTAGTCGTAACCAATAACATAACCCTTTAACGACGCTATTGCCGTTCACGAACTTCACCGCTCTAATTGAAGGACTTCAGATAACTTCGACTCTTTGACTTCTAACTGCAATGACTCTATTTTTACAGGAGTAGCTCCTTTTGACGTTACTAAATGAAGTAAAAGGTCCCCCATGTTTTGAGTTGAGGTACAGAGGTACTCTATACGGAAGAACAATGGAACCAACTTGCGCTCGACTTCCTTCAGAAAACCAAAGAATGCCTGAAATCTTCAAGTTCACAGAGCCCATTGAATATATCCCCCGTAACCTTCTTTTACCCCAGGCCACAAAACACATGTGCAGAAAATATGGATTCAAGCGTTAACAATAAATCATTATTCAAAGCACCTATAACCGTGATGAAGAAGAAGGTGATGAAGAAGAAGAAGAGGAGCAGAAAGCTTCAAGTTTACACTCAATGTCAGCCTCGCCTTCGGAGACGTTCTGAAAACGGATCGCATTTCACCGATTTCATGACATCGTAATAATTTAAACACATTGCACAGCGATACTGACTCCAGTAATAACTTCATGGGAGCTTACTAACTGGCACTGTTAAATTGGATGAGAAGATTATAGCAAGTTTAATTCATCTGAGAACTGCCATAATAATGTCGCGATATTTGAAGAAAATCAGCTGAAAACTAAGATTTTGCGATGTCGAAATATTTTTAGCTTCAAAATATATCACTAATGGGCGATGCCCGGCAGCTGACCATTCCAAAAAACACTGTTGAGAAGGCAGCTATTAAATTTTATTGCGTAATATCTCTTTACAATTAGGCCCAAAATATCATCAGCATACAAGAAATCAAATCTTCTGCATCATCCGATACTCCTATAATTTTTCGAGGCTTTTCAAAAAGACAAAGAATGTCAGCGGTCCGTGGCATGATTTTTCCCATGTCTCCAATTCCATAAATCTAGAATTCCATGAAATACCTCCCAGATCGTACAGAGCTAATCTAGGCGCGGTTGGCATTGGGGGGGGGGAGGAGGGGGCATTTTGCACTCTTGCTACTTCCCTTCGTCGGATCAGCTATCACGTGGAGACTTGTGATAACTTTTTATACAGTGAATTGGGGAATTGGTACCAGTTGAAGTTTGCAGCTACTACTTAACAAATCTTGTAAAGCAATGAATGCGAGGAAGGCAAAGAGTCCCCACGGCGCAGTTTGGCAGGGGGGGGGGTGCGCTTTTGCTACATCCCATCGTGTCGACCCTATCTGGACACTCTCTTCGATGGCTCAACGACCTTGCTGCAGCTTCCCAAGTATTCACAGGTTTCAGCTGACTGAGACTTGTAAACCGGAACTAGGGAGCCATAGCTATGAAATGCCTCCTCCTTCGCTGTCCGAAGGCCAGCCTCACCTCCCACCCCCCCCCCCAAGTCGATCTGCTCCTGCCGTCAGTGTGATACAGATGAACACCACACGAGAGTGACCAAATGAAGGCGCTATGCTAACTCCGGCGAGCGTTATAGGTTCTAGGGTAGGATTTGCGGGAGGGGAGGAGAAGGTTTTCGAAAGAGTCAGTCCACTTGACAGATTGTCGCAGGCGTGCATCTGATGATAAAGGATGCAATCACGGATCAGTGTAACCTGCGTCGTTTGAGCATGAGTGCGAGTGCTGTGCTGCAAAAAGTGACCTCACACATGCCACTCGGGGTCTCTGTCCGTCCATCCACTGAAGCATGACACACCTGTTCGTTTAACTTGACGCTACGGACAAATGCCGGTGCAAGTGGTTAGGAAAGTGACACACAGTGGCATGGAAAAAGTGCGGTAGATGCAGTTGAGAAGTGCGTTCTCCTTCGAGTTCGTGCTCACTTAAATACCAAAACACTTTAAGCAAAGCTGCTTCCACATAGCGCTGCACCCTATAAACGTGTGAATGTGAAAAATGATTATGTTGTAGCACTTATGCTACTGGGACACAGGCTGTACTATAAAAATTGCCTCAGTACAACAATAAATCGTTGGTTCAATTGAGACGACATCGAACTATTGGACCCAGCGCTCAGGACGATCACCATCCAGGTGTTATGGATCAAATTTTCAGCTCTTAAAAACGAAAGAGCTTATGTTATTGTCGAACCACTTTAGGCGAAGCCACGCAACCTACTTTTGCTCAGAATTACAAGGAAGATGTGGCAACGAAGAACCGAACCCAATTCTCCTAAAATGTCCTCTGCAAACAAGGCTTTACTTGCCTTCGATAAGGACAAGTTGTCCAGCTGTTGCTGGAACTGGGGTCCTGTAGTCTACGTGTCAAGTCCGACAGTAAGCAGTTTAGCTCTATTGGGATACAAGTTATACTAATGTAAAGGTTTTGGTCCATCATAGAGAGGGACCTCACAATCGGAGAGGAACTGTGGTCAGAGCTTATTATGTGAACCCCGTCAGGGTCGTACTCGGCAGCTGTGGGAAGGGGGTCCCTTTTAGTGTTCGTAGATTGGTTTTCGTTGATTTTCCCAAATTTTGGAGCGCTATATGCACCCCCACCCCCATGTCGACTCGTCCTATGGAAGAACTAGATCAAAATTCCTACATAGTATCCGCTCCTTCTTACCTCTCTTTCTCTCTCCGCTCGTCAGGACCAAAGTTCCGTCCCAGGATGCTTGTCAACCGCGAAGCCTCTCTTGTCCTTCCTTTGTTCTTCCTTCCTTCCTTCTTTTCCTTCCTTTCTTCCCTCTCTCTACCCTGTTCCTTTTCCTTCTCCCCTTCAGCTACTGGGACAGTACGTAGATGCGATGAGAAAATGGCTCTGGACCCTCACAATGTCTTGTTGAGACAAGCCCTGTAACCCTAACTTCTAGAGAAAATTTTGAAGAAGGCAAATCTGTCCTGGGTCGCTGTACCACTGCGTCTGGTTGACACAAGCCTT
>MU946988.1:0-12480 GCA_036418165.1 Cooperia oncophora
CCACAGTCGAGTACGACTACCCTCCACAGTTTGTGATTTCCACAACGATGGCGTGCGCCGCCCACACACTGCAAAACATTCGAACGGCGCATTTTCCCGCTTCGCGCGGTAAATCGACGCGTTTGAACAGCACGCTCAACAAATTTCCTCATTGCATATCAGCAGTCAGTATTCGTTTTGTAATTGTTCTTTTTTGTCTTCCGTGAATTTGCAAGACATCACTGTCCTTCTAACTAATCGGCGATGAAGTGAGCAGTAAAGCTGAGGGATCCTACTTTTTCCACTGTTTTTTCGAGTTTTTTGGAACAAGCTCTTGGTCTCTTCCAACCTGACATTTTTTAGCGACAGTTGTGTCATTCTTTTGAGGGATTTTCAGGCATTTTTATGCAAGCTCGTTTTGTTTTGTTCCACAGAAGTTCGAGGGCGGATGTTTGGTTGGAAGGGTTGCTAAAACACTTCCTTTTACAGTTTCGTCACCAGCTTCGTGTGATTTATCTTCATGGATATCGAAAAGTCCCTCAAAACACGTGCTAGTGATGTAAAGTGTCCTGGTCGTTGCTTGATAGGTTCTGCATTGCGTGGTTATCGGAGCACGTTCGCGACAAGGGCTCGGCCTGCCGTTGGCAAATTTTCTTCAAAATAAACAAAATCCCCGCAAAAGTTTCCCCTCTGGTACGACCCCTTCCCTATTCCCATCCTACTCACCATCTTTCTAAATTCTTCCACTTCCTAGCTTTTCCGGAGTTTCTTTTTCTGAAAGTTTTCCAGGTTTCTCTCCCAAAAACTGCCACCGAGCGGTGGGGCAATTGAAACAGGGAAAACTGACAAGAGCCAGCAATCGAGAACATTTTTCATCCCCTTCGGGAATCCCCAGCGCATGACACCGTGTTGACGATGTGAGGGGAAAGCTGCGGCAGCGCTAACGCGCGCACCATTTGCATGTATTTTGACCGGGAATCATTTCCAGATGGCTACTGTTTCTCGACGCTTTCTTCTCATATGATTGAAATACTTGTTTCCTCAGTGATTCTGCTTGTAACTGTTTATAGCTAATGGTAACTTTTTTAAGGAATGTCATCTCCGGTAAAAGTCACACCTGCACAATATCGAAAATATGGAGTTGATGGAACTCTACGGCTGTCTACTGGTTTCTTCCAGGTAAAATTATCAAAAATGTTCTGAGCAAAGTGACTTATATAGGCTTCTACTTTTACTTTTAGCGTTATTTCGAAAGCGACGGGACGACGACGGAAGTGCCTATACTTCAAGTTTCGGTGAGTTTCCCTAGCACTGAATACTTCCTATCAAAAGAGATTTATCGCAATGTTGCAGCTAGCCAGGAGGCTGGTAGAAGGAATGGCTGGTTGGCCGGACTCTTGTTTAAGACTGCGCTTGACTGACGGTGCTTTCCACTACTCCGGTATGTAGCGATTCATTCTTTCCTGTTTCAATGTTGCAATGACCTTTGATTTCAAATCATGCCAAGAAAAATCGAAGGGTGTGCATTGGTGTGCCAGAGCAAAGGTGTTCTGCTCCAGTTCCAGTAGTACCTAGATCGTGGATCGCCCCCAGTATTTTCATAGTCTTGGAAGAGATCATGTTTTATGAGGCGCTTATGTTCACTTCCCGTCTGGGTTGTCATTTTCATTACCATTTCTAGTTGTAAGTAATGGGGAAAAACTACCGCATGGTAATATATCATCAACCACACGGGTTGTTACCCAGTGTTGGTTATCAGGGGTTGAAAGACATGGTGGGAGACGGACAAGACATTTGTCGCACCGTCGCGTGCGGCGTATTCGCGCGTATGCGCGGCAAGTACTCGATATGCGTTAGTTTGTCGATCGGAGCAGCGACACTCACATGGACTCAATCGGAGACAAGATTCCATAACGGCGATATAGAACATCCCGTCGGTTGGTGCTTGCTCAACTTTGAAACGGCAGGGACAGCGGACGCCTGGGCGTGGCGGCGGAGGGGGCGGGTCCGCTTCGCCAGCCTCGCCAGCGCGTTATATTACAAGTTGCCCTTGTCAAGTCTCCAACCCGTTCATGCAGAGCTACAACGAGCAAATGTTGTTACGGAATAAGTTGCCTTAACAAAGCAAAAAGATATCACTGTGAGGTAATAATAATTCAATATCTAGTGAAGGCAGCTAAGCTGATTTGGTGCTGACCGGTGCACCACTAAGTCTGTTTCTTTTAGGTGAGATAGCAATTAGCTGGGACTTATCGGTCAAAGCTGTGTATAGTACAAACAAAAAATAGATTGATTAAAAAAGCAATATTCAATGCGAGAGCAAATGGACTTGGGCTCATGCTGTTGAATTGCAACCCCAGTCATTCTCCTATTACAAAACACTGTATGGCGGAGGTAATTTCGTGGTAAATGGCCCGCTTACCATGCGCGCGATCCTGAGGTGAAATCTCGGATCGGTTTCTACTCAGGTTAGCAGAGACCTCTACCATCTGGAGTTGGTAAATTGGTAGCAGGTTCGCTGGGAGCATGAAAATGATGACTTATTCATCGGCTAAGCTCCGCAGTGTTCTGTACAGGCCATGAGACAATCAGCTGCCACTGCGATTCCAAACTGGGCGCAAAGTTCGGTGCGCAATCTGACAAAGGCAGTTGATTGACAGTTGCACTTCCTTGTAGCGTTACCAGCAGGGCAAAGATAGCGATCGTTTAGAAGACAAATAACATTGTAGTTCTGTCAGCGTAGGTCGTTAGAAGATGCCGTATGCTTATAATTGAACGCTTCAGGTCCGTCTTTGTGGGTTAGCAGCTTGGGAGTTCAGTTGGACCGCGACAATCTGGTTGGTAATGCTGAGAATGGTGGTGAAATAATTGCGGTTACTAAGATGTACATCAATCCTACAGGATGTGTGGGAAAGAAGGATAACGCCCAAGGCGTAAACATTTCCCTCATTTGTGCGCTTTTGTCAATGTGCATAGTGAGATCATAATCGACCTTTTTGTCTTCGTTTGCAGTAAGCCTATGCTGATGATTGCTGGGTACGAATTACTTTCAAGAGGGCACCCGATACTTTCTCCCTGGTGGTGAGCCATATGGATGGCGACAGAAGGTAGCTCTCTCTCGCGTAATAGATGCCTGGTATTTATACCAGGCAGAAACTAAAGATGGGTAGATTTTCACGTCAGTGCGAAAAACTTCGTATTGCACTTTAATTTCTGAAATCTCAGTCTTGCTTTGAAATAACCGTTTAAGGTGATTAAGTTTCTCCACCTTTCAAACCACAGAATTACTTCTGTTCCAGTGGAGGTAATCGCAAGGCAATCTGTCTGCTCAAGGAGCTGCCACGTGAGTATGCTTTGCAAACTTTGATTTAGCCTAAAATGAATTAAAGTTCAGAATTACCTTGAAGTAATTTTCAACTTTATAGCAGATGCCTAAGATTTCTTAAGACTCAATCTTTTTATTTTATTTTATTTTATCTTATTGATCTGGATCGGTTGACAGACTAGCGCGCTCATTTTATGTGCGGCTGTGACAATTCGTGTCACTATGCAGGATTCTTGCGCCCCTTGTTTCAATTGAAATGTTATTGCGTCCAGCATGGAACGAGCTCTGTTTCTGTAAGAGCTGAAGATGTAGGTGTATCAAACTCTGGCTGATTTACTGTGGCTTAAGAGACTGCTCGCCACCGGTACTCTCGTCGTGCCACAAGGCGCGTTCGGATCTGGCATGTTACACCATATGACGGCATGATTTACACCAATATATCAAGCAAATGGCCGGATTTTGGCCTGATGTACGCCAAGGCATGAATTCAAAAACAACGAAGGCCTGTTAGCGTGCTGTGACATGAAGGTTCTATTCTTGATATTTCTTAGAGATCTTATTTTGGCCCAAAATCACTGGGTACATAAGTTGGCGCCTCCACACGTTGCGGCACGTCTACATCTGAATGTGCGAGGTAACGCCTCCTGGCGTCACACATGAGGAAGAAAGGACGTGGTCGGACGAATTCTTGTTTGCTGATGTCGGCTTGTTTCGCTTATCACCGCACTCTCACTATTTCAAATCGAGTGAGCTAGCGGAACAAGATCACCAGGATACTTTCAGAAGTGATGGTTGGGCGTCCCGTGACCAGGATCCGTGGCTTCGTCGCGAGCGAGTCGCGCTCCTCACGTATTTTTGAGCTACGAAAGAATACATGCTTGCGGGCAGACCTCCATGTCCAAGAAAGGTGTCTGAACATCGAGTGAACGGAGACGTGCCTTTTAAGGACTCTGTACATGAGAGAACTGTCATGGGCTCGAAATTTGTGCAGCTCGTCAACTTGTCTGAAAAAAGAGAATGCTCTCGAAACATTGCTTATTCACTTGTTATAGGTGTTCAGTTTTGAACTAACGGATAAGGACGGTGCTTCTATTCGTATCACTGGCTTCAACGAGGCAGCGGAAAGGGCCTACAGTATCATTCAAACCGAATGTGTACGTATCTTGTATCACCTTTTCGTCAGAGCGTTAGAAATTATCTCCTATATATGTATTTTTTGTAGTCGTACTACGTAGCTGGAGGTACAGTAAAGCAAGCGAACAAACGGTTCAATACGACTGGCCATGATTATGAGTTAACAATTAACGCCAATACCGAGGTGAGCGTGTACTGTACTTTTGTCTGGTAGGTTAAATTCATCTGGAAGGAAGTTTTTTAGTTGCATTCTATTACTTTAAAGGTCGCTGGTTCAATCAAAATAATATAGATTGCGCCGTGTCATGACCAAATTCCAAAGCCGGCATTGGTACTGAAAATTTGTCCTCTTCAAAATATACCGAGCCACAAGGACGAATTTGTTGACGTGTTGGCAGTGGTCGATAAGATGGAGCCCGTTAACAAGGTACCTTCACTTGATGCAGCTGAAAAAGACATTATTGTTTCTTGAAATTTCGGTTTCAGTTTATTTCGAGACAGGGTCGGGAGTGCGTAAAGCGTGACCTCCAACTAATTGATCAGACTGGAACCGTAGTGCAGTTCACGCTGTGGGGTGAACAAGCGGAGAACTTCGAAGAGCATGCTCTCGGGCAGGTCATCTCTATAAAGGGAGCTTCAGTGAGAGAGTGGAATGGTAAGTTCACTGTTTTTATACCCAAAGTAGCAGATTCTCCTACTTCTTCTGTTTATCTTCAGGAGCGTTCAGCCTAGGAATTACATCTGGATCAAAAATTGAGTTGAGCCCTCAGCTTGACGAGGTTCCAAAGTTATATGAATGGTACACGAATGAACGAGCATCGGTCGATACAAAAACAATCAGCATGACAGCTTCTGGAGGAAGTGATGCCTTTAGTAAGGGCATATATTCTTGAGGAACTTTCATAGCTTAAGTGTTTCTACGTTTTTAGGTCGCGATCTACGTTTCATCGGTACTGCTACGGCCCTGCAATTGGGAAATGAGCCAAATCTTGCAAATGGTCGTTACATGAACCTGAAAGCGATGATCACTACAGTAAAGACTGATAACGCTCTGTATCAGGTATAAAATTTCAGCGTCATCAGCTTTCTATCAAGATCCTTTCTTGGCTTTTTGTCAGCATTTGCCGATGGTTTGAACTTCCTTTCCAGTTTCCAATTCAGAGTGAAATGTTTTATTTTCAGAGTTGCTCTAATGAAGGATGTTCAAAGAAAGTTGTTCAACTGGGTGTTGATCAATATAGATGTGAGAAATGTGACACGACAAGCGATTCGTTCAGATGGAGCTATATGGTCCAAGTACGTAATTATACCAGTCTATAAATTTCTTTGATTCCCCTGGTTCTTCAACAGCAGGAAACTAAATTCAAAAAAATTCTACCTCTAACTGTATTTAACGCTTCCATTTGATTTGCATCGTATTATGCTGACAGTGAACAGGGCTGGCTTGACCTGCGTCAAAGCCAGCCCTGTTCACTGTCAGCGACCCTGCGGAAAAGCGCTTGATAAGAATTGATGGGAGAATCATTGGGCCGAGCGGGCGAAAAGCGAATCTTTCTTGAAAGGAGGAGGATCCATATAGCGAAACTGGCGCCGCTACCGCTCTCCTAGGTGGAATCAGCGAAAACCATGAGTACTTTGCGCATTCTCCCACACGTTACGTATTTGTTGCTTCCCGCCGTCTCTCTGATTCGTCAGAGTCGCCTGTACGAATTCTGTTTGATAAAGGTCTGTAGGAACGGTTTCGGCTTGCCTGTAATGGTGAGGCTGGCTTATTCCGGAGTTGGATAGGTGTTGGTGCATCGCGCTCTTTTTGCTTTCAGTTACGCGGTTGTTTAAAGTGTTCGCCGTTGTACAATCCCTTTTTGGAATTCTCATCCCATTGAGAATCGTAGTGGCTGATTGAATGCAATTTGTCCTAAACTGCTTGCGGGGCCAGCCGATTTACATGTTAGTGCTCTTACTCGTACCAATTTACTGCCTTCGAAGGATAGAAAGCTTGGTTGGTCATTAGAGGGCAGCCAATCTCTTTTCGGGGCTGTTTTGACTGCAAAATGCTTCGTAATGACTCGCTATCCAATCTAGCAAAAGGAGAGTAGCGTTTGTTGAAGTCATTATCCGTATTACAGGCTGAACTCACCGATCTAACCGGCTCAATATGGGTGACTATGTTCTCGAGCTCTGCGACCAAAGTATTTGGAATGGAAGCTCAGAAACTTGGGGAACTCAAGGAGGCTGACGTAATATTTTCGATTATTTTATCAATTTTGCAAATTTTCTCAACCTAACTGCTAGCCTTTTCAGAAGGATGCCTATGATAAGGTGTTGACCGACCTTTGTTTCAAATACTTCAATTGGCGGATAAATGCAAAGCCTAACACATACAATGTGAGTTACCTCCGTCTACTGAACCGAGGAGGATAATTATCTGCCCTTGTATACAGTATGTGGTGTTATTAAGCTGGTAGCCAAGATTGTTAAATACTCTTATTAACGGTTGACGTTTCGGCGTCGTCGCCTTCTTCGGAACCTGGAAAGTCGAAAAGCATTCAGGAAACCCTTCGTTCCAAACACTATTTCAACCTACAGGAAAACTCCAAAAGGGATGTAAACTACTAAGACGACGTCATAGGAGTCCTAATGAATTATTATTATATTTATATTTATTAGGGCGTAGGGTTAATAAAGAGTATTTAACAATCTTGGCTACCAGCTTAATAACGTCACATACTGTATACAATAGAACCAAGATTCATCGAAAGTCGAACGTGGACAGTATCTGCCCTTGGTTTTTATCATAACATAGCAGAATCTGTCCCACTACCACGTTCCTTTTGGGTTTGGCTTCGTTTTTATGCATACTTCTCAAGTTATCTTTTGAAGGACGAAACTAGAATGCGGTATTCCGTCCTCGGGTGTGACCCAGTGCCGTACGATCGATACATCGCGCAGTTGGAACAGACCTTGGAGAAGTTGGAGCAATTAGAATGTTGAAAAGTTTGATATTTTCGTGAACTTACCGATGATA
This sequence comes from Cooperia oncophora, assembly GCA_036418165.1. Taxonomy (NCBI): domain Eukaryota; kingdom Metazoa; phylum Nematoda; class Chromadorea; order Rhabditida; family Trichostrongylidae; genus Cooperia; species Cooperia oncophora. The sequence goes on from MU946988.1 coordinate 7,464, forward strand.
ACTCCATTCCCACTGTACTCGACTAACTTTGTTCCAATTTATGTAGAAGTTTGGTTGCGATCTCTTACATAGTGTCGAGTATGCTTTTCATTTTTATGTACATTGGAAGAGTGTTCTACTCTAAATAAAGTTCCTTCTTTTTGTGTAAGTTTGCAGATGTATTAGGTTAGTTACCGCTGTCGTACCTTCTCTTATTTCGTGGACACATGCAGATACAGTAACAATTATCATATCCATTACCCGGATTTATTTGCACACGATGTGAACTTACACCCGTTTACTCGCAGTTGTTGGACTCGAATTTCGCAGTGATTCTCGTTCTTCTGAGGCGTCCATTTGCTAAGAGGGAGGGTTTTTGGAAGCAGAGTTCTCGGAAGGGAAGCAAGATATTTTCTGTAACAGACAGTCTATGCGCTCAATCAGTTCGTGAGAATCCTTCCTCATTTAAGGAGTCCAGTCTTCAGTCTTTAAGGGTTTTTCACTTTCGCGGTTGCACAATAAGTAGCGAAAGCGCAACGGCTTTTATAATGGCTGTTCTGACGCCTCCCTAATTGTCCCGCCCATCCTACCATAACCCAAAGGCTATTTTCTGTTACGGATTTTTACACCGCGCTTTTGTTTTTTTCTACTATCGGGGGTAAGCGCTTGATCCGAATGAGAAACTACTACGTAAGCTACATAGACATGAAAATTCTTCATGATGGAACTGTCATTCACTTCGGGGTCTCAAGTTCACTAATCTCCCCTTATCCAGCACTACAAGTACCAAACCATTAAAATCGGGGAACTGCCTAGACAGATGTTCATAAAATCCCCATCATGGTACCATTGTTCGGCCGGCGAATGGAACTCGGACCCGTTCGTATGTAACATAAGCCGCGTGCGATTGTGGCGTTATGTCCCAGTCGCGGCTCACAAGTTACGAGTTGACCCTGAGGAAACAGCATCGACCCGCGCCAACATCATGTTGAGTAGGTTGTGATCCTGTTCGATGGTGCGTACATCATTCCGCTTGCAACTCTTTTTCGCTGCGACCTGCGAACTAACTGCTCGCACCCGTATGCCGCCTCGAACTCCCAGCCACGAACTACGATGTTATGGTCTCTACGCAGCCACACATTTCAATAGTGTCATGCCGCCTTAGAAGAAAAAGAACCACATACTTCAGTGACTTGTGAACAAATTAGTGTATTATGCACCACAAACCTTGATCTCCAGCTCTCCACCCTTAGTATACTCGGCGACCTTTCAGCAGGATTTGAGGGGTTTCAAAGGTCTCACCACGAGCCTCTAATCACGCGAGACAACGGCACAGGTTTATGGTTGTATTAATGCCGTAACATTATTCAATAGGTACCTTTTATTATTGCTTCAAAGAGACAAGTCCCAATGATAGCTGCTTATCGCTGAAGGGACGCGTTACCATGAACTGCTGTTTCGGAGAACACTATTGCGCCTATCAGAGAATTGAGCATTGGAGGCCTTGACTAAGATGTCATAATGTGACCCAAATAAGTCGGAGTTCACGGGATCATCACACATTCGAAGCCGCCATTATTTGGGGTTTAAGTGGAGATTCATTCAGACCTATTACTTACGCGAAGAACATGAGGGGAATATTCTTGTTCTACTACGGTGGTTTCAGCGGGTTTTCTATGAAACGATCTTTTTGATATTGAAGACAAACCCTAAGATTGTATACATCGCTGACTGACTCACCAAGGAAGAATAAAATACCAAAATAAAATCATGGACCACCTCAAGGACCCCTGGCAGCTTTTCTAAACGAGTTTTCCGAAGGTGCTCCTTTCATGCCAGGAAAACGATATCCCGCAGCCTCTGGAACCTGATGGTAATACCGTCCAAACGAAAAACACTTTGTAAAAACTGAACTCGTGACAAAAAGCGGGACAACTACGGAGGTGCCAGAACTGCCCCTTATGAAGGCTTCAGCGTCTTTGCTTAGTTTGAAGCCGCGAAAGTGGAACAGTCATAGAAACTGCGAGCCAGACTTTTTGAAGAAGGAAGGACGGTAACGAATTGACGAAGTGCGTGAGCATCTTTGAGGAATTACGGCTCATCTTTACCATTGCTTCTCGGATCATGATCAAACTCTTTTATAAATCAGTGCGATTTGTTTATTCCAGCGTAAATGCTCCGTTATAGTTATAGCAAAGAGTTCCTGATATATGGCCGATGCGGTGTGTTCTGATCCATTGAGAGGAGAGAGATGGCGAGACATTCGTCGTCTGACGGACAGGCCCGTCGGCTTACGCAGTACCATGGTTCGAGGCAGGTCCCGAGGTGAAAACTATCACAGAACATTCCTCTGGAGGTGGATGGTTACGAATTTGGTTTCAGAACATGGCAGCTCTCCAAACGATGCGTGTCCTCGTTGTAGGAGCTATCATTGGTTGGCGATTTTAGTCGAGTCTGTACGACCCCCCCCCCCATTTTTTTGGTGGTACGACCCCCCTCCGGCCCTCTGTCCCTCCTCATCGAATCGAGCCGTCGAGCGGGGGGGGGGTAAATAGCACATGTGAAACAGGAAAAGCCGCGAGACAATACGACCCCCCCTTCTACCAATTCTCAGATTTTCCCCAACTTCCTGCCACTTTTTCCAAAATTTCCCGAAAACTTCCTACTTTTTCCCAAAAATTTTGCTGTCGAGCGGGGTATACACTACGCATGAAACAGGAAAATCACGAAAAGTCAACCACCACTCCTAGAAGGCCAAAAAGTAAATACGACCCTCCCCCTCCCAACAATGAGCAAGTACGACCCCCCCCCTTTACAACGTCCGTGAAGCGAGAAAAATCAACTATCAAAATAAATTTTCCCAGCCCAAATACGACCCCCTCTCCTGGCGGCCAAATACGACCCCCCCCCCTATTGGGGATTCCCCAACAACGATGTGCCCTGATTGGTCCCAATTTGTTGCAATCGCTCAGCATTCAACATCATTATCGTTGCAGGCGTTGTCTGGTTTTCAAAATCTGGATGTTATTGATATGGATACCATAGATATCAGCAACCTTAACAGGCAATTTCTTTTCAGGTTCGTTTCTTATCTCCTTATCTTTGCTTTCCTCCTACTATCATGGCAAAATGGTGTTTTCAACTTTGGATTGGCTATTTATGGGGTAGTCATCCTACTAAAACGATAAAAGGATAAAGTATTCGCCCGTTTGATCAACCTTGTGGGATGCGGTACGTCATTTGCTTCCATTCAGAAATCCTCTAGCGACTTACTGAAGCGATGTGGCGGTGATACCAAGTGACTTGCGGGGCAAGCGATGTACAAGTCAGTGTTTATCCTTCCCAGACGTAAATGCTGCGTACCAATTAGGCGGGTCCCCGGCTGAGGGGTAAAGGCCTTGGTTGCGTCAGGTGCGGGTGTCGAGCCCGCGATTGCGAAGCCGGCGCGGGCCGCTGCGGTCGGGGTAGGCGGCCGCACTTGTTACTACACCACCTTCGGGTTCTCCGTGGGGTTCGAATCCCGGTCGACATCGCGCAGGGCGTAACCAAGCCTCTCGTACCCTCGGGGCCCGGGTAAATTTGTACCAGATTTCGTCGTGCGGAGGATAAAACACCTAATTGTACATCGGCTGGCCACCGCAAGTTCATTGTATAGGCCACATCGCATTCAATAAGCCACTACGATTCTGAATGGAAGTAGAATGCGTGCCGCATCCCACAAAGGGATTGATCAACGGCGAAGACTTTATCCTTCACTTTCCTCCTACCTAACATGGCAACAATGGTCGGCTCAGCGGGTCGGCTCTCTGTGTCGTTTTCAAGGCTCTTGGCTTGGCTATAGTTTCATTGGTAGGTGGCACAGTTTAATCGCACGGCGTGCAGTTCGTGGGTCGTCAAATCCTGGAGCCCGGCTCCGCGCGCCAGACACTATCCAGAGTTGTGTATGGGAGGGTAAGAATGCTGATTTGTACATCGACTGACCCCCCCCGCAAGTCATTGTATAGGCCACATCGCATTCAGTAAGCCACTACGATTCTGAATGGAAGTAGAATGCGTGCCGCATCCCACAAAGGGATTGATCAACGGCGAAGACTTTATCCTTTATCCACTATTGGGTGCACTACTTTGTTGAAGTGCTTTCTCAATCGCTTGGGATTAAGCTTTAATAACCTTATGTGAAGCTTTCGGCGTTCACCAGTCCCTTTTGCGATGCGCCCCCCATTGCACATCCTGCTCTGTTAAAAGGTTACCGTATCTACGCAGTTGATTGATTCGAAGCCCTTTTCTTTGTTTCAGAATGGCAGATGTTGGAAAGTCCAAAGCAGAAGGTAGCGGCTGCTTTCGTCCAGAATAGAGTCAGTGGGTGTACAGTGACAGCGTCAGTTTTATTTTACTGTCTTTAAGGTAGGATTCTCGTGAAGAGACATATGGATTTTATTAATTGTTATTTTAGCCACAACTGTAGAATCGAAGATAAGCCACCGTCCTTCTATCGTCAGTTTTCTCTAGTCATTTGTGGGCTCGACTCCATTGCGGCACGGCGATGGATCAACGGCATGCTTGTAAGGCATTGATTAATATTGTTAGTAGTGAACGGGGCTAGTGAAGTTTGGGTGTTGATTACAATAGTCTGGATAACCACATACTGTATGAATTCATGAGAACTAAGGCTGTGTTCATACATCTTTCGTCGCTCGGCAGCGTTTCGAGCGTACGGCAGCGCCAGCGACCAGGAAAGTACAGTAACCATCTAGCGTACGCTATCGTATGCCAGCCATGCCAGCGTCGAGCAACGCGTGCCACCGACTAGGAAAGTATGGGTATAGATCTCGTCCCAGCATACAGCAGCGTTTTCGCAGGCAGTTTTCCTCAAGCTCAGAGTGCCCCCGAAAAGCTGGCATTTGCTAAATCGATATCCATACTTTCCGAGTCGCTGGCGTCCGCTGGCATACGATGCCGTTTGATCGGTATCTATATACTAGTCGCTAGGCTGGTGTATGCTTGTGCAAAGTATGAACGCAGCCATATGCTATGTAGC
>MU946992.1:0-43481 GCA_036418165.1 Cooperia oncophora
TAAAAAAACGGGCGCTCTGCATCCACCGCAAAATTTATAGAGAGATCACATAATATCAGTGAAATACTGGTTGATATTTCTGTTCCTTTAGGTGATTGGTGGCCTGTTCTGCCGAATCGACAAGCGCACCCATAAACCTGTGCGAAGTCGGTGGAGTAGAAAAACACGTGTCTATTGGGATATTCATGCTGTTCAGGATTAGGCAGGCAAATGGTTTATCGGTCATCGATCAACCATTTGCCTGCCAGTTCACTAAATTCTCAGAATTGTAATGGCATGTACAGACAGCACAGTACTGGTTGACAGTTTGCAAGTGGTTTGATGCGAATCTGCTCAGATCGGATGGCTATGTAAAATATTCAAGCCAATTTTGATAGATTTTCTTCTTGAAGACACACTGCAACAAATGTATTAGGTTGGCGGGAAAGTTCTGTCACATTTTTTTCAAACTAGGCTTTATTTTTATAGAGAGGAGTGTAAGATCAAAATTGTACAGCAATGTTACTGCGGGGTCTTTGCCAGTGTTTGACCACTTCATGGATGCCATTGCTTCACTATGCAGGGAGACAGGACGCAAAGTTGGACACCATCTCAACCTCGACTTGAATTTGGGTTATGGAGGTTTCCTCGTCCGCATAACGATCGATTACGGAAGTCAACTTGCTATTAGAAGGGGCGATGTCTGTGGTAAACAATTGCAAGGGGAGATAGATCAAGCTCCATTGCATGAGGTACGGCTCAAACTTTTTTTGGATCAAGTACGTTGCACTATCTTGGTGAGGGCCGGCAGTGCCGACAAATTTATCCCTCTGATCCACGATACGCCTTAGATCTCGTAGCTGCTTTGCGTACGCCTTGACCAAGGAACCAGCTTCTTCATTCAGCAGTTTCCCAACCCATAGCTCCCTTAAGCTGAGGTTGCAGGTAACCCAAACCTCACTTCGTCATCGAAACTGTAGGCTCCCTAGGCTCCCGCCTTGAAGCGTCACTGTCGTGGTAAGGTTGCTCGATGATTGGGGGCATCGTGCTTGTTCAGCCCCATCAATTTATCTGCAGCTAACACGCTGGCGTCAGGGTGGTGGGTGAAATAGTTTGTGGAAGTTGTTGGATAGGTCGGGGCTGAGGGTAGCGGGTAAAATTTTTGTGCATATTGCGGAAGAAGGAGCAAGAGGCAAGCGAGTGGTACTAACAGAGAGACCACTCATTGTTGTAAAAGAGCTTACATTACCGGTTGCCACTCTTGGTAATGGGCAAGTGATTTGAGTTTGAAAAAGAGTGACAGAACTGTCCCGCCAACCTAATACCAAGATTTCCTCAATAATTAAGGGTGAGCTGCATCCTTGGTCGTTTTTGCTTACCAGGAAAGGTCATCAAGTCAGTCCAGCCATTTCCAGTGAGCTGCACACCGTTGTATGCGTCTTGGGACGAACTCAGAACTGTCTTCAAAATTTGCAAACGATTCTCTGAACGAAGTTGTCGAGGGGTTTGTCCCCGCATGATCGATTCACATGCTGTCGCGAGAAAACGTGGAATCGTCTTTACATTTACGTATGGAGTCGTTCTGAAGCGTGGTAGCAGAGCTCAGTAGGGAGCGGGTTTCGTAGGCGAGAAGTCGTAGGATCGGTTTCGAGGCATGTCCCTCTTCTTGCATTCGTCCAAGAACATAGCCGACAAAGCTTCTAACATCTCTGCTCTTGCACTACCCTATGAGGAAACGGCTGGCCTGAAGTCAGTTTTCTTTTTTTTTGTTTTTGAAAGTTTAGACCCAATGTGGGCCTGAAAGAGTACTTCTGCTTAGCACTCCTCTTAATACGGTCACAAGCGGCTGTTGCCCCAAAGACAATACCATCATACCCATGTTCAGTGGGTTGAATTACCCCGGGGACATGTTTCTAGCCGAATCTGATATTTTGACCTCACTTGGAAAATGTGGGCTATTCCATGGGTAATTAGCAGCAGATTGACTCACTGCCATCAACGACCGGTCTCGGAATGGGAGTTCCTCTCGATAGTCAAGGAAATGATGCAGGCGGCACAAGTAAGTAATCTAGGTACCGTTGTTTGCGAAAAGACATGACGGAAGAGTTATTTCAGTTCGAAGACAAGTCATCACCAGTATGCTAGTCATAGTATCGCTGTTGGCTATCAATCAGCCATGACTATCCATTCCCCATTTCTTGAAGTTAAGTCAGAACCTCAGATTTCGCTAAGGCGACGTACCCAGGGGTTATCCCGTGAACACGAATACAATACCTGTTTCGCGCGAACAGCGCTGTGGTCGTGCTACATGTGCCAACACTTCGGCGCCAGCGCGCCTGTAAGAAGAGAAACAGTAAAGAAAAGCCTCCATAACTCCGCTCAGAGAATCGTTCTGCAAATTTTGAAGACAGTTCTGAGTTCACCGTGTCAAGATGAGTACAGTAGTGTGCATCTCATTGCAAATCGCCAGGCTGACCTGTCACCTTTCCTGGTTAGAAAGCCTCCACATATGTCACGTCACTTTCGAAATATCCCCCGTGGCTGATCGTAGATCTGAGAGCAACTCTGCGTGGTACAGGGTCAAGTACATGTCGCGGATTCCGTGATGGGGCGTCGTATTTAGTTGCCTTGGAAGATGGTCCTATTTGCAGAGATCAGTACCCAATACAGCTGGGACGTAGCTTGCAGGATGAGGGATGCGTTCGGAAAGGAAGTCGAGTACATGGCGCGCCACATGGAGGTGTTGACAAGCGCTCCTGTGCTGCAGTTCCTGTTCATTACATGAGCAGGAGATGTACGGGACACTGCCAAGCTTTTTAAATGGTGATTTGTAGGAGGAGGTCCTCATGCTGCAGCTGAGGCTGACTTTGTAACGGAAATCCGCGACAGGCGAATTATGTCATAATTAAACTGCAGGTGAGATGTTGCGCTCTTTAAAAAAGGGAAAACGCTTCTAGTTTCCAAAGACGTGTAAATCTTCGTCTTACATTATGTCTGAATGGAGTTATGCCAGAAACCCTCCGCGTTATTTTTGTGATTTTCCGCGACGGGCGAATTTCCACTATAATTAAGCTAAAAGATGGTGCACTCATTAGAAAGAGAAATCACACTAATCCCCAATGCTGTGTGGATCTCCGTTCTACTTTCTGTCTGATCGAAGTTATTTCCATTGACTTGTGAAAAATTCGCATTCGCATAAAATTTTCTGCATTATTTTCTGGCCAGAAGCCGTCATGCAAGCCTGATGAAACCTGCAGAGCATTTTGTATAGAGAATGGCCGTACAATTTGAGTCGTCCTTACTGCTCCGCGAAAAATGGTTTCTGAATGAAGTTATACCCTTTCAAAACAGAAACTGAGGGAATGCAATGGGCCAGTAGCGCCCCAGGGGTGTATGTCGTTTAGCGCGATTTTCCTATCGCCTCCCCGTCAAAACGTGTGAGGTGAATAGTGTTCCAGATGAGACAACTCGCCCATAGTTCCAAAATAGTTTTTCCCCCTAAGTAATCATTAGAAGAAAGCTCGGCTGAGAACCATGGGCACTGTAGCCCACAGTGACGGTTTTTGGCAGACCACAAATTACGAAAGCCTCATAGTCTAGTGATTCATATAAGTTACCCAACTTGGTAGGGACTTAGCATACCTGTCAAAACACGTCAACAGAGTCGCGCCAAGCGACCGCCTCCCGCGCCCCAGTCTGAATACGCGACGCGGACGCAGTGCGCTCAAACTCTCGCGCTTCGTGTTGTTCCGTTCGGACGGCGAAGAGCAAATGCCTCCAAACACTTCACGGTCACAAGAGGGGGGGAACACTCTTTTCTAGAGTGGGGGTGTCATATCAACCAACTAGTTTTCCGCGATATGATGCTTGACCCTGGCCTGGTGACAAGATTAACCAGATCTTATCTAGGACAGTCAACCACATCAAGCCTTCCATCCTGCTCCACCATTTACACTGAACTAGGGGAAGGACATACTGTGCGAGCGCTAGCTATTCATGGTTCCAATGCGATCCAAGTGCGCACTCAACAGTCCGGAATTCCGAGTCCAAACGGGAGGCGTTGTGCATTCCATGCGTTTTGAAAATACTTTTACCGCTGTAGTCTTTATTACTGAATTGTGGGATGGAGATCAATATGCTGTAGATTGTAGTCTTCTTCAACCATGAGGGCCGACAAATGGCGATATGCTGACCAGGGCACGTCTCACTCTCTGAAAGAAGGAGGTGGAGGGAGAAATAGCATTTGCCCATGGGAAAATTGCTTTCAGCAGTTGACTTTCTGCGGTTTTTCCCGTTTCCATATGCTTCCCGCCTCTACCCAACTTCGGTTTTCATGGGGATTCACTTCGGCAAGCGGTAAAACTGAAAATGTAGGCAGTTTGTAGGTATTATGGGAGATGCGAAAGAGAGGTCCTACCAGAGGAGGAACTTCTGACGGGGGGAGTCGTATCTTGCGGAAATTTTAACAACGCCGCAAGTACCCTAATGCTGTTAGAGCCGATCAGACCGAAGAAACTGTAGAAGAAAGCAGTGACCGGATTGGCCAACTTCTCACGCTTTCCCATCCCCTATCCCTCATTCGATGAAGATCATTTGAGATAGGAACCCTCGATTTCTTCTAACGATTGGGATCTGCTATCATCTCAGGTACATCTCGTACATATGCCCGAATTCCTCAGAAAAAAAGTTGTCTCCCATTAGCCCGGTCCTAGACCCGTTTCGTTTTTCAGTATCATTCTTCAAAGGAGAGTTAGTGAAGAGTAAGAAAGTCATCACTCTGGACACGTTTTGACGGCTGACCTATCAATGTCTGGTAAGGTTTGAAAGGGGAGTGACGGTGGCGCCCCTACGATCCCGTCATCTGGATTTTGATGTCTCTCCATCCTAGCTGAGGAAGGGGACTTTACAGTTCTTTGGTAGCATTTATTACTTAGAAGCGGGCGTGTTTGTGTGCCCATGCTCTTCTCACTGTCTCGATGTTTTCCTAGCATTTTTATTTCTCCTTCGAGCGCTCACCCAAATGTTCCTGTCAATATGACAGTAACTGTCAACACATTGGAAAAATAGTCGCAATTGCATCAGGGCTTATTCATTAGACCGAAAGGTAATCTTCCTCCACGTACCCCTCCCCTACCCAAAACCTGAAAAAAGGTGCCCAGCATTTTTGTCAGAAGGTGAGAGCTGACATTACCAAACTGATATACTGTTTTAATATTAGGTTGTTCGGAAAGGAATGCGCGTTCACTTTGCCTACATATTTATTACTCTTCCACTATAGGAGATTTTTCAAGTTTTGTCCATTGGAGAGAGGTTTTTACGCATCTTTTGATATATTTTTTCTATGTCTGCCTTGTTTTTTTAGAGAAAAAAAAGTTTAGAATATGCTCGACCAAAAATTTCGAATGCGAGCTTGTATGTGGTAAGACTTCAAGCAAGTCCTAACGACGCACTTGGGTGGACCTAATGACCCACTCGGCTCACAAGGGCAGCGGGCAGACCTAGCGACACACTCGGCGAGAAAACTGGCAGAAAGGGGCTCTTTTTTCCTCTCCGGCGGACCCAACGACACACCCGAGGGGAGAAGTAGTGAAAGAGGCTTTTTTGGCGAAGTTTTTGCGTACAGTTGGCAATAAGTCATTGCTAGTAATGGAGATTATCTTTTAGATTGACCTTGTTTAATTTCGTTTTTATAATAAAAATTTTTTTACACTTAAACGCGCATTCCTTTCGAACAACCTAATAACTTGTCGTTGCCGCAGTAGAGATACAATTCTATGGTAACTACGAGTACGCGGAATTCCGCCTCATCAGTTCATTTTGACAACTCTGGTACATTCCATTCGCTCTATACTAATCCAATAATCAAAGAGTATCCCTTTTGGGGGCGCAGTTTGGTTTGTGGGGCCGCCGCGTGGTACTTAGTTGAGCTAGTTCAGGGCACATAGAGATACTGTAAATTCCTGTGACAAAAGTGGCTTACACAAACAGTTTGTAGCTTCCCACGAGACTCGGTCTGACACACATAAGTGAGACCTGCTTACTGACATCAACTTACAAAAGAAAGCAGCAAGAGCGAAACGCTCCCAGACCGAACGGCGTCCATGGGCTAAAGATTAGCTCCAAACCTACAATACAGTCGGGTAACATCGTTTAGTCATAATACGAAATTCACATGGTATAGTGATAGAAACTCGTAAGATGAATTCTCTATTTATTACGATGAATTCTCTACTTATATGTGTATGGTGCGAACGTGGTTGGATGGGTGGGGGAGTAGGTCACGAGCCTGTCTTCGTTGCATCAGCTAGGGAACAAGAATACCGGGATAGGTGCATATAGTCCATACTTCAAAAAGTTGTCATTCCAAAGGCTGAGGGTACCTCAGACTGGGGTCTATTACTTAGCGAAAGAGTCCCAAACGTAGCAACTGATTTGGATTGGTTTCTGGCAATACGTCCACAGAGTCCGACATCTGATGAAATTTTATTTCAGGTGAGCCCGTTCTATCCCATTCTTAACCCTAAAAATTAATAAGCAAGATATTTCCCGTCGTAAGCAAAGAGCAAAACGAGAGTAGACCTGCCGCTTCATAGCATGGCCCCTAACAACTACGTTAGCACCATTGCAGTACAATACTAAACCACTAAAACACAAAACAATAACAATGAATATCAGCTTTTAACAGCCCGCTAGGAAGTACTTACAAAAGGCTCATGTACGGCACTGGATAGGGCGTGTACCAGTACAGACGAGAACAGCATGGTGTTGATAGTTGGATGAAAACAGCGATTAATTTGAGTGGTCCTGCGCAGTACGTATCCAAGTTGAGCTTGCTCATTTCCTAAACAGTATCGCTTGAATAAGAGCTTACTGAAGATACACGAATAAAGCAAGTGACGAACCGGGTAGGCGGGAAAGGCTTTATCCTCTGCGAGCATATCAGTCGCAGGGATGTCATCGACTGGGCCAAGATACCTCGTCTGAGCTGACTAGGAAGGTCGTCAGGTCGAAGTGCCCATTTGTAATGAGTTATTAGCTCACTGGACGTGGTTTTAAGACGCTGATCTCGAATCTGCCATTGAAATTTGCAGAACGATTCTTTTGAAAGGAATTATGAAGGTTTTTTAGAATTAAAATGAAGGAAGCGGAGTCAAGCGCGGTTGCCAGCCATCCGCGTAAGTAGCCGGAAGCACTCGCAGCGTCCAACGGAGTAATGGTAGTGGTCTTGCTTCGCGGGCATGCGTTGAGGGTTCGGATTTCTGTAGGGCGGCTACTTTGATTTTGTGCGGAATGTTTCTTTGAAGTCTAGAAAACACTCAAACGCAAATGGGTGCACATATTCGTGTTCAGGAGCAAAACTACCCCTGGGGGCAGGTTTCTAGCCAGATGTGAAGGTTTTGACCTAACTTTGAAAGTGCGGTAGCAGCTGATCGAATGATGGTCGCTAATAGTTCCAGGGCCAATCTCTTGTTGATTTGCTGTCTTTGGACGGAATTTGCTTTCAGATATTAGGAAAACTGAAGCGTAACAAAATGAATGCGTAAGAAGTGGCAAGACGAGGGTTTGTGCAGGAGAATGTATCTGCATCTGAATAGGTGTGTCATCACTGAACTAACCCATGGATGGTCCATTATGGAAGTCAGGTCAAAATGCCAGCTTTGACTAGAAAACGCTCTACATAGGCGTAGTTTTGCACCCCTGAACACAGATATATGGCACTCGTCCAGCGCGAAAACGCCTGCACTGCGCGCCAAGGGCACCTGTACATCCACGAAATTCTCCTAAATCATAAGGCACTAAGCGCGCCAGTAAGCGAACGCAAACTGTTTTCCAGGCAAGTCAAGGAGAACGCTAATGTCGTAGTGACGCTACCACCACTTTTTGCCACGTTGCACAAGAGCAAAAAAGTTAAGCTCAGCAGGGATCCGATCCCACGACCTGTTGCGTGGTAAACGCGATGGAAAAAGCTCCCATAATCCCGTTCAAAGAGAATCGTTCTGCAAAACCAATTGGGATTCAGATCAGCGCTCCCAAAACTACATGCTATCTCATTCTATTAATTCTCATTCATCTCCTTACAAATGGCACTTCGACCTAACGCACCTTCCTAGTGAGTTAGACGCATAGTGCGTTGGACATTAACAAAATTGCAAAGTTTATGGTGGCAATAACCTGATGCAAGAAAATACGAGTCCAATTATTCTCTGCCAGATCTCCCTGCCACCCGTAGAGGATCGAAGTAGCCAAATCCTATACCAGATTGGGAAAAGTGGATAGGGTGGTGAATAGGAATAAGAGCCAGGCCTGAATGACGCTCGCGAGTTCTTGAGTGCTGACGCAGTTCTATAAAGCCTACCCAGCTTCGAGCATATGTGATCACCCTATGGCGGCCTTCGAGCTAACTTTCTTTTAAAGACAGCTCACGCCGATAAAAGATGGGCTTAGTTGCTTTTCAATTATGAAACAGTAGCATGATAAGCAATCCCCCAAAGAAGAAAACTGCAGCAAGAAGAGTCGAGCACCTCCTGCGGTTCAGTGCAACCCTAGTTCACAATCTCTCTATCACATCTCGCAGTAGTTGATATCATCCAGTGCAAAATAGAATACAAAAAAAACAACAAAAACGCAGAGCGAAAACTCCTGAAGGAAAAGAAATTTTTAAAATCTCGGTATCTGAATTACGGTTCGCGTGACGTCCCATCTTTTGTGTAGGTCGTAGTGCGTCGAGCTTTTGCACCACAAAATCGGGACGTTCGTGTTTTTGAGCGTTTTCCCTTGCGAGATTAGCTCGAGGTGACTGCATGTACTCTTAATGGATAAAATGTGGTAAAGGAGAGCTGTATCATTCGTGAGCACAACGCGCGGTCAGCAGAAAGAACATGCAGTTCGCATTAATGCCCGCCGGCCCATCAAAGAACAGAACCTGAGCGCACACTCCGTTGGAGGGCATCTAGCAAGTAAGGCGGTCCATCTGGGCAGGCGTTGGAACTAGAATTTCAGCGGCTGTAGCTCCTCGCTCGCTGTAGAGTCGAATAGAGTGGGATAGTCCCTAGCTTGGCGGTGCCGACTACTTGCACAAGGAAGGAGACCATGTGCTACTCGAGCGCGCGGGCGCCTAAACATATTAGGTTGAGAAAGAAGGTCCTGCGACTTGAATAATTGTTCCAAAGAGAGCAAACACCATTTTGAATGATTTCCACCCTGTGTTAGCTGAAGTGTGTCCGCGGAGTTTTGCCGAAGGGTATATTATGACTTTACGGAAGCTTCTAAAGCCTAAAAGCCACAAAGAATCATAGAAACTTTTAGATCCCATATCATAATGATTGGCATGGCACTCCCCGTAGTAGTAGCTATACGCTGAGTAAGCTGTATAGTATTAAGTATAAGCTGACAAATACGTTGTCCTAAAAGGCTTTGGCATGATCAGTTGGAACTCTGTCTAAAATGCTAACAACGTTCTACATAAGAGAAAATGACGAAAAAAAACTGTTTGAATCTGTCACAAACTTGCGAAAAAAAAGCGTTCGTTCTCAATGATTTTGAAAAGCAGGAATTCGGCCGTGTTTTCTTAAGCATTCTTGCCGGTAACCGCTACGGTAGATATGGCTGCGACGTGTATACTCAATATATTTGTGCAGCACCGCTGCCTCCTCGTACCAATCCTTCACCTCATTTTACTTCGCACAACGAAAGCAATACGGACATCAGGTAGGTGTGTGTGGGATTTTACGTAAACACGAAGGGTAGCCGTGAATTGCACACATCAGGCGATTCACCGTAAACCCAAATCTGTCTGCATTCGCCCATGGAGTGCAAACTGTGGTGCGATAGGTTGGTCATTACGTGATTAAGGGCTTCTTTATCAAGATAGCTTTCAAGGAAACATTCCGTAGCTAACATCCGTACTACTTCGAACTTTGGTAACTGGTACGGCTCTTCCGTCTCTTATGCGGAAGAATGACGATGAAGAAATAGAGAATTGTAGAATTGATGAAACGAATTAATCGCATTAGTTTGGAGCATGTAACAGGATTTCGGGAGTAGATCGAAAATGACCGATGCTTCTCGTCACTCTGCAATTTTCGGGACAATTTATCCTTTACTGCCAGTTTCGAAGTTGGAGTTCCGTCTTCGATTTGTGTTAAAGTAGGTCTCCAGGCGTAGTTCGCTTCCTGAACATGCAATCACATCCACTCAATCACCCAGGGACACTAGCTCCATGGCACCGTGCCAGCGAACCATAGCTATACTTTGAAGTAGCGAACTCAAGCGCGCCAAGAGGCGTCCACGAAAGTGAGGCGTCTATACAGGAGGTTAGCAAGCTGGGATTGGACATACGATATTGCGCCTGCGTGCTTACCGCACCTCAAAGCGCGCCTAATCACATTACATCCAGGCCAGTTTAATTCTAAGCTTTGGCACTTGTCGGTGCGGTCGCACAGACGCCATTTTCATGAATGTCTCTCAAATATCCCTATTCATGAACTCCTAGACTAGACGGCGGTGCGAGCGGCATTCGCTACATTGAGATCTTGATCCCTAGCGCTGACGCTGCCTTTCCAGAAAGGTGTGGCTTCCAATTCCCGAGGCGAGAGACCAAAGCAGCACCGCTGACTGGGTGTCCTGTGGTAGTGATCTTTCTCTTTCACTGGGACAAGATTTAGCGGGGCGTGGAAAGAACGTTATGCCCATG
Source organism: Cooperia oncophora (assembly GCA_036418165.1). NCBI lineage: Eukaryota > Metazoa > Nematoda > Chromadorea > Rhabditida > Trichostrongylidae > Cooperia > Cooperia oncophora. The sequence continues at coordinate 10,673 of MU946992.1, forward strand.
AATCAGACCCTGCGCAATTACAAAGGGCAAAATCGCATGCAACTGAGCGACCACAGAGGGTAAAATCGAGACCTCGCAAGTGACAGGAAGGTGCCGTTAGACTGTAGGTCTGGTTCCAGCGCGATATACCTCGTATAGCGGAGGAAATTCAAATTGCCTCTTCAGTCAATTATACAAAATGGATTGGAATGAAAATCACGCTATAAACTCCAACAAGAAAGCATGCGCACACGATACATGTGATGAAAGACAAGTAGGTTACACTACGGATGTCAGTGACACGGCGATCAGATCAACTTGTTAAAAACAATACTCTTCATTGGTGCGTAGCGCCGAGTGAAACCGCAAAACTTCCCCGTTTTACAAAAGGAGAAAGAAGCATGAAGTGGTTTCTTGTGAAGCGAGGTAGAGCGCAGGATCATTTAATTTAAGGCTACCTATGTTGGTCATTACTTTGCCTACGTATGACAACCTATGCACCTCATTTGGCACTCGCATGGGCGAAATGCAAAACGTGTTTGGGTTACGGTAATCACCTGATGTGCCATTCATCGGACTACCCTTCCGTGTATTTACTAACATCGGGTGTATAGCAAAAATGTCACAGGCAAGGCTTGGGGCGTGCCTGACGACAATAGCTTAGCGGGCAGAAGACGAAAGACAAGTGAAACTATAATAATGAACGAAGTAAATTGATAAGAAGCAGAAATTGTGAAGCGAAAGTATTACATATTGATATCACCCAGGATTCAGGGCAGAATCGAGTACTGTGTTCAGCTACGGTTGAGCGTTCAGTTAGAGTATGAAAAAATTCACTAGAGCACAAAATTTATTGGGATCTTCAGGATTTGCTCTGCTTTGTCATCTTACAGCAGCTCACAGAAAAAAACTTGGCCATCTGTCTATTATATTGACGGTGGCGACTGCACAAATTATGTGAAAAACATAGACATAGCGAGAATCACGGCCTTATCTGATTTCTTTTGTATCTGTTTATTTCCTGTAGTTGCGTTTATGTAACCGCCAAACAATTGTGTTTTACTAAGAAGAAAACATCCTAGATTGTAAATCATTGATGAAACCTGCTAAATGTTGCGGATATACGCTGTACGCGGGGGCGGTGGGCGTCTGGGTGTATATTGCAGTTTGACCGGGCCTCATAGAGGCACCTTCGAAAAGCGTAACGCAGCGCTTGCTCAGGGGTGCGGAATTTCCTCCTTCCAGTCGTATTAATCCTACTCGTCTTTGGGGCTTATCGTACCAACTGCCTACTGGAAGGATATCGCTTGCCACGGCAGAGGGTAGCATTTGCATTAGCGTTTCCATACTGGAGTTATTTAGACAGGTTGGCGATATACAGCTTGTCCACCGGAACTGACTGGTCGTTTACCCAAACATCTGGAGGAGAGCTGAGCGTAACCACCACTAAGTTGGAAACCTTCTCAAGCTCCGCCTAACTGACAACGGCCATGCTTCTCCGCAGTCTCGGTTGCAGGGAAATTCTCCTGTGAAGGTTGCCCTATGAGTTGGACCAGACTGTTAAAGCGCACTCAGTGGCCGCCATCGAGTTTGTTTTCTCCTTGTAAACACTGAAAGAACTTTTGTGAGATATTGTGGTTGGCAGCGGGTTTCGAAATCCTTGCGAACACCATGCACTCATCCACAGGATTTCTCAAGGAACAATGTAGGTTGCCTAGCCGAAAGCATGTGCATGGGATAGATTTTAGTGTTATTGCTGGGACTTCAAAGCGGTGTCGGTGCGTCTGGGTAATTGCACAGCCGTGGCCCCCACAGTCTACCCTGATAAACATTGAAACGTGGATGACGTCAGCTTGAGTACATTCAGAAACACTTTCTCCTTATTAGTACTCGGCAATGCGGACACTGCATGTGATCAGGCTACGCCAAAAGATCATGGATCTCGACCAGTGAATGCGACCGTACACAGCTTATTTACCAAAATTAAGCCTGTGATTACCTTTTTTGATCCAAACTGCGTCCTTTAGAAAGCGAAAATTCTGAAAATCGATGTCTCCTTGATAATGAAATCCGATTCTTCCTGTCATCGTATTCGTCGCAGTTCTACAATAGCAGAAATGAGAGGCTGTGCAAAATTTGGGCATCTAGTCGTGAATGGTGATTACCTTATATGTTGAAGGTGTCGTTTAGTGAAGGAAAATGTGATCCGAAAATTTGCCACAGCGTCGCAGGACTCCTTTCCCAACCTAATATTCTTACTTACCGAACCCACTGAAAGGCTTTGCTTCCATGAGGATAAAGTGCACTCACATTACGTCGCATCCTCCTGACAAGTGCTGAACTGCAACTGCTTTAGAGTCCTTCGGATCTGAAGGAACAGAGGTATCCTTCGGATCTGAGGGAACAGAGGCATCCCTCGGATCTGAAGGAACATCGGGATGCCTAGTCGGTGACAGTGGGCGACTTTTGTAGCTTTGTCTAGGCAGTTGTCTTACCATTAGAGTTGCAGGCGGAACAGTACTAAAGAAGAAGGGGTGTTACGAGATAAGCAAAAGAACAGGAATTCAACCGTGACTCACTTTCCGGCCTCAGTGCGCGCGAATCCAGCAGCAATCCTGTCCATTGGTTCGTCTGGAGGGTGAGAATTTGTTGAAGGACTGGAATGCTGAAAGTGTGTCATTAAATAAGGAAACACCAATATCCTTGAATGTGGAATGGAAGCTGTGAGAGCAAGTGAATTGAATTTGTACCTTGCGTGGTTTGCATCCCATCACGTTCAGTGATACAGAACAATGTCAACCTGAACTAAGAACGGTAGATGTGTTTGCTTGATCATGTGCCACAGTCGCGACGCTCCGCCCACCAGACCTCATGCCACTTGGTACGGTAGGCCGAACTGATTGTGAAATCGAAGGCTGGGATTTCACAATGTCCACGATAAGGGTACAGCGTCGTGATGTGTGAAACACATGGGGTAGGTACTTTTGCCAGGGAAGTGGGAGGGTCATATTTGGTCGTTGGGAGAAGGGGGGGGGGTCGTAGGTGCGTTCGAGAGAAAGCGTTGGGGAGAAATTTTTCCCGGTTATTGACCATTAGCCTGATTTTGCCTGTTTCATGTGCGTTATATATCCCTCCCCTCCCTCTCCGCTCGACAGCAAAATTTTTGGAGAAGTGTAGGAAAATTCTCGGGAAATTTCAGGAAAATTCGGGGAGAAAGTTGGGAAAAATCCAAGAAATTTTCCGTTTCCCCTATCTGTGTACCCACCGACGGAAAACTTCGGGTGAGAAACTGGACTGGAAAATGCGGGAAATTGGTAGGTAGGTGTTGGAGAAGGGACGGTCGTATCGCGACCCTCATTTAGGTGGAACGGTACTGCTGACACCCTCTTCCGTAGGCGGAAAGGGTCGTACCTGGAAAGGGTTTGAGCACGACCCCTCCGTACTTGGCTGATTTCGGTTACTTTTAGCACAGACCGAAAAACGGGCGCTTTTCATACACCGCAAAGTTTATATAGAGAGATCACAGAATATCAGTGCCCTGATGATTAAAATTTGTGGTCCATTTTCTGTTCCTTCAAGTGATAGGCGACCTGTTTTGCAGATGCGGCAATGGGGATTGGAATAGCGCACCCATACAAGTATGCGAGTGTGGGGGGGGGGGGCGAGGAAAAGCACCGTGTCGGTTGGGCGATTCATGCTGTTCAGGATCAGTGCATGGTCAACCCATCGATCGACATCTGCCTTCCAGTCCACCAAGTTCTCAGAGCTGCAGCGGCATCCACAGCCACGTACTGGCTGACAAATCGCAGTGATTTTATGCGGATTTGCCCCCATCTGTTGGCTGTGTAAAATGGTTTGGACGACTTTGAAAGCTTACCCTCCTTAATCGAACGTTTTCGTGTTTCGTTTGTCACAACAGTTGCATGGGAAAATCTCCAAACAGTGTGGAACATGAGCTGCATCCTTCGTCATCTTTGCTCAGATAGCTGAAGAAGCCTCCACTTACATATGTCACGTCTTTTTCAAAATGATTCTGGCCTGTGGCTGATCGTAGATGAGAGCCAACTCTCATGGTGCAGTGTCAAGTATGTCGCGGAATCCGCGACGGTAGTCGCATTTGGCTCTATTGGGAGAGGGAGGTATTTGCAGAGATCAGTACTTGACACAGGTGGGAGTAGCTGCAGGATGAGGGATGCGCTCGGAAAGGATGTCGTGTACATGGAGGTAGTGGCAAGCACCACTGTGCTGCCGCTCCCTATTCACTGCATAAAGATGATGTGTACGGGAGACTACCGAGCTTTCTAGATGGAGCTTTGTAGGCAGAAGATCCTCATGCTGCAGCTGATGCTGTCTTTGAAATGGAAGCCCACGACGGGCGCATTTTGTCGCGTTATTTCTGTGATTCTAAGCGACAAGCGAATTCTCGCTATAATTAGGCTATAGCAAAGATGTTGCGCTCATTGGTAAGGGAAAGCATCTTGTTTCCAGTGGCGTGCGGAAACTCCGCTCTATCTCTGAATGAAGCTACTCCCATAGAAGTGCGAAAAATTCGCATTCGCTCAAGATCTTCCGCCTTTTTCTCTCGATAGATGCCGTCATCCAAGCTTGACGAAACCTATCGGGTATTTCATGTGAAGAATGCCTAGAATACCAGGGCACATCATTGGTTGGGGATTTTGGTCGAGTCTGTGCGACCCCACCCCTTTTTTTGTGAATTGGTACAACCAAGTCACGAAAAGACAGCCACAGCTCCTGCAACGCCAAAACGTACATACGTCCCCCCTCTCCTGGCGGCCAAACGATCCCTATTGGGAATTCCCCAACAACGATGTACCCTGCACATAACTTGAATCGTCCTTACTGCCCTGCGAAAAATGGTTCCTGAATGAAGTTATTCCTTTCAAAAATAGCATGGGAATGCAATGGGCCTGTAGCGCTCCAGCGCTCCGGCCCCTCGGGTTCGTGTGAGGATTTTTCGGAGTTCCACTTCGTGCATTATACTTTTGACGAGTTCTCCGTTTTCGTTTAATTGGTTTGGTAAATAAAAGTCAGGTACTCAGACTCGATTGCTAAAAATCGCAAAACACACGAAACATTCAGCAACACCTTGATAAACAGAGCAGATGCCTCCAAACACTTCAAAGTCACTGGGAGGCGGACACCCTCCTCTACGAGAGGCTGTTGCATAGACCCATCAGTTTACCGCGACGTGTACGGGAAGGGCCATATCTTGCAAAAAAAAAATGCCACAACGGCAGAACATACACTATTGCTGTTGACTGATCGGACCGAAGAAAAATCTGTAAAGAGTGGCTCTGACTGGATTGACGCTCTTCACTCCCCCCTCTGCCCCTCCCCTTCCCTTAGTCTTTCGGAGCAGATCAGCTAGGGACGGCAACCCGCGGATGCAATTTAACACGACTGGGATCCCGCTCGTGCTATACTCGTCTATCAACAGCGTAGAGCTTTACAGGCGAGGTACCGAAGAGATAGAAGTCATCACTTCGGCCATCCTTAGACAGTAACTTACCAATGTCTGGTAAGGTTTGAAAGGGGACTAACTGTGGCCCGAGGGGACTGACTGTGGCCCGCCTTGCCTACGATCCTGTCATCGCGCGTTTGACGTCCCCTCTGTCGTAGCTAAGGGAAGGACTTCACTTTGTTGGTAGCATTTATTACCCAGAAAACTTTTGTAGTAAGCCAAATGGAAATGCGCCAAAATAGGTGAGCATGTTTGTGCGCCCATACTCCTCACTACGTCTCAATGTTTCACTAGAATCTTTTCATCTTTGAGCGCTCACCCAAATGCTCCTGCCAATATGGCAGCTGTCAACACCTTGGAAGAAAGTCGCGATTGCATCAGGGCTTATTCATCAGACGGTAAACTTGCTCCACGAACCCCCTCCCCCTCTCCCCAAATTGAAGAAGGTGACCAGCATTTTTGTCAGGTGAGAGCTGAGATCCCCAAATTGATATACTGTTTTCAATAACTTGTTGTTGCCGCAGTTGAGATACACCTCAGTGGCAACTATTAGGTTGTCCGGAAAGTTCTCAGCGTTTTGTGCACCTATTCTTTGTACATTCACTGCTGATTAAAAACTCATTCTGCCTTGCTTCTCAGTAGCACATCCTGTAGAGAATTTCTTGTGCTATCTGATGGTATAATTGCCGTTTCACCATTGCTTGACAAACCCCCTTTTTTCAAGATTTTTTTCAAGCATGCGAAAAGAGCACTTTGGACGATTTTTTTCTTCGGCTATAGATTGGGGCATCCGCAGTCGAAACAGCTCAACAAACTAACCAGGTATGGGGGCCCAATAGTGCTAGAGAAAGCACTGTGCGGCAATGGCTCAACAAATTTCGTTCTGGAGATTTCCGCCTTGAAGATGAACCTCATAGCGGTCGACCTTAAGCAATATCTGACGAGGATTTTAGGGGGATTTTGGAGGCTGACCTATCCCAAACAGTTCGAGAGATAGCAGAAAGAGCTAGGCGTCTGGCAAATCCACTGTTGCAGATTGTCTGCACGCATTGGGAAGGTGAAAAAACTTGACAATTGGGTGGCTCCACAATCGGAGTGACCGGCAGGAATCGCACGTCTCGAGGTTCCTTCTGCATGCTTTTGCGCAGCAGAAACGACCTGTTTTTGGGGCCGAATTGTCACCTTTGATGAAAAATGGGTCATGTATGATAACAGGAGACGTTCCGGACAGTGGTTGGATTTCGACGAACCTGTTTAAAGCCAAACCCTCACGAAAAAAGATTCTGGTCACGGTTTGGTGGTCATCGGCTGGTGTGATCCACTATAACTTTTTATCACCAGGCCAAACCATTACAGCAGAACTCTACTGTGAAGAAGTCGACGAATTGTACTTAAAATTTTGTCAGATGTAGCCAACACTTACCAAAAGAAAGGGTCAGATTCTTTTGCATGACAACGCTCGCCCACACGTTTCACAAACCACTATCCATAAATTGAACGAATTGGGGGTTGAAGTTCTACTTCAACCGCCATATTCTTCAGAGCTTTCGCCAACCGACTATCACCTTTTCTAACATTTTCGGAACTCCCTTGCTGGAAAATACTTCATCAATTAGGACCAAGCAAAAAAGACTTTCGTAGATTTCGTGGATTCTCGACCACCCAGTTTTTTCTTTGATGGCATTTCTCGACTGCTGTCACATTGGCAAAAGTGTGCTGATTCGAATGGTGCCTATTTCGATTGAATCGGATGAGTATTAAAAAATATACGATCGTTAAAATGAAACACCCAGAAACGCTGAGAACTTTCCGGACAACCTAATACAAGCGCGCAGAGTTGCGCTTCATAAGTTCATTTTGACAACTCTGAAACATTCTATTCGTTCTGTATTAGTTCAAATTGCACCGCAGTTGGGAGCGCAGTTTGGTTGGTAGGGACCGGCGTTGTACTCAGTTAAGCTAGTTCAGGCCATTGTTGAGAAAGACTGCAATCCTCAGTGCCCGAATGGCCCATTCAAACAAATGAGAGCTGCTAGTTGGCACTGGCAATACCCCTCCAGGCCAAACAGCGCCCCTTTGGGCTAAAAAAAATCCAAATCTTCATGTAAGCGACATCGGTTACTCATAAGATAAAATCCACATGGTGCAGTGATAGAAACTCGTAAAATGCATTCTCTATTTATATCCTGTGTATGGTGCGAACGTAGTTGGAAGGGGGGGGGGTGCACGCGGCTGTGCGGCATGTCTTCGTCATCAGCTTGGGAACAAGAATACTGGGATGGATGCACCTAGACAGTACTTCAAAAAGCGTCATTCCAAAGGCCGTCGGTGCCCTAGACTTGGATGCCATACCTCAATGGGAATAGCGCCGCAATCGTCGAAAGTGAAATTGAAGTGGCCTCTGACAGTCCACAAGGTTCCAACCTCTGATGGAATTTTATCCCAGGTGCGCCCGTTCTACTCCATTTCTTTACCCTTGGAGTTCCTAAGCAAGTGATTTCCCGTCATAAGCAAAGAGCAGACAGCAAAACAGGAGTAGACCTGCCGCTTCATAGTGGCCCCCATCAACTACGTTAGCACCACCATTATACAGTACTAAACCACTAGAACACAAAAAAACAACGAATATCAGCTTTTAACAGTCCGCTGGGGACTCCTTCAAAAAGCTCATGAACGACGCTGGAGAGGGCGTGTCCCCGTACTGACAGGTGGGCGTGTCGGCGATGGACAATTGGCGATTCAGGCGAAAAAAAGGCAGCCTGCACTATACGCAACACAGAAAACGCATCTAATACTTGCTCCCACAACAACAGAGAGCCGACACGGTCTGGGTGCACGCCTTCTCCGGAAGCCGTTCAGTGGACTCGACATCGTATGTCTAGTCACTTAAAGACACATGGTACGCTCAAACACATTGAGGGTGTATGAGACTATGAGCCCCCCAGCTGTCGATGTGTCGTGGTCCCCCCGCCCAAAACTGCACGGGGTCAGAGTACGGGCCGTGGGAAAGTCGTAACTCCTTGCTACGCCGCCCATTTCGCAAGCTCACGTTTATACTTCCACCGTCAGCGCGGCGCGGTCGCGTGCAGTCTCTTGGCTTTTTGCCAGGGCGCGGCGCGGTCGCGTGCAGTCTCTTGGCTTTTTGCCAGGGCGCGGCGCGGTCGCGTGCAGCTCTATTGGCTTTTTGCCAATTCCTGCAATTGCGCTTCGGAATACAAGAAAAACGCAATTTCTTAATGCAGGTAACATTATAGGTGCTGCAAAATAAGGACCGGAGATGATGACGTGAGGTAGAGTTCTAATAGCACGTGCGCGGTTCAATTGCCAGTGCGTTCTTCTGAAGACCGCACATTCCCACAGAACAAGACAATAAAAACGATCAAATCGTGAAAATAAACACGTCAGTCAAGCAAAAGCCTTTACTAACATTTGAGGTGTTGGCGGTGTTCGAATCCGAAAAGAGGGTGGTGAAGGATAACAAAAGCTATGAAATGAAAGAAGCACCCAGTTAAGATGCTAAATAAAATAATATTGAAAAAACTAAAGAAAGACGAAAATTAGTTCAAATCCGCGTGTGAATTTCTCGGATCCGGCTCGAATCCGACTCTAAAAGCTATCTAAATATTTGAAACAATGGGCGCTCAGGCCGCGTTCATAACACGAATGCAGAAATGCAGGAAAGGAAATATATACGTATCGATCTGAAAACTGGCATTTCTTCAATACGCGAATCTTGCCGATATGCAGAAAATTGCAGACAAAATTGGATAGGGATGCGACTGGTTCTTCCGCTGCCGTCGTGCGGAATTTGCCGACATGCAGAAATTGGCTGGACACAAGAAGCGATAGGATCGATCGGTCCATCGGCATTTCTGGGCAAGATTCGCACTTTCTGCATATTCCATGCGTTTTTGAAAATCGATAGACATCCTTCTTCTTGTTTTGCATTTCCGCAGTTCTGCACATTCCGTGATTCGGCATTGTCTGGCATCATGTGTGAACGCGGCTTTAGGCCGTTTTTAGTTATTTTCAGGTTCGTGGAAATGCGCGCATCCTCGAGGAATATTGGCAGAAGCAGCTACAGGTTTGCTTCAAAGTCTACTCACGTCATCCATCTCCGGTCCTTATTTTGCAGCACCTATAATGTTACCGCATTAGAGTAATTCGTTTTTCTCGTATTTCCGGAAGCGCAATTGCAGGCATTTTGGCAAAAAGGCAATACGAGCTGCACTGCGCCCCGCGCGCGCCACTGGCAAAAAAGCCAAAGACTGCACGCGCAACCCGCGCCGCGCCCTGGCAAAATAGCCAAGAGACGCTGCACGCGACCGCGCCGCGCTGACGGTGGAAGTATTAGAACGTGAGCCTTACGAAATGGCGGCGGTACAAGGAGTCACGACTTTCCCAACGCCCGTACTCTGGCCCCCGTGCGAGTTTTGAGGCGGTGGGACCACCGACGAACATCGACAGCTGGGGGGCTCATAGTCTTCATACACCGCTCAATGTTGTTTGAGGCGTACGGCATGTGTCTTTTAACTGCTTCCGATGAGCAATACAAGATCAAATTCAAACACAGCACAGATATGAACAGCATGGTGTTGATATTTAAATAAAAACAGCGATTAATTTGAGTGGTCCTGCTCAGTATCGTATCCGGGTTGAGCTCGCTCATTTCCTGAACCAATATCCTTTGAATAAGAGCTTACTAAATGTTCGAATAGAGCATGTAACGAAACGGGTAGGGGGGGGGCTAATTTATCCCTCTGCGAGTATATCAGTCGAGGGGTGTCGTCGACTGGGCCAAGATACCTCGTCATTGACCTGAGTTAGACCGATAGTACATTGAATACCAACAAAATTTTGAAGGTCATGGTTGTCCCGACCTGATTTGCAAGAAAATACCCGGGTTTCTCCAGCAGATTTCGCTGCCACCGTAGAGGATCGAACTAGCAAATCTGATATAGATCGAGCGAAAGAAGTAGGGGGATGGTGAATAGGTGATAAGGGCCAGTGAGCCGCGATGCACTTGATTGCTGGCCACTCCTGCACTTGATTGCTGGCCACTCCCTTAAAGGGCCTGCCCATCTTCGAGATTGTGCTCACTCTATGGCACCTCGAGCTAACTTCTTTCAACATATTAGGCAGGGTGAAAAACCCTGCGACTCAAATAAAGTGTTCTATAGAGAGCAAAAACATTTCGAGTGTTTTCACCCCTGGTTGTGAAGTGTGTCCTCGGAGGCAATTCACGATGGGTATATTATGACTTCACGGAAGCTTTCAAAGCTTAAAAGACCACAACGATCATAGCACTTTTAGATCTATCTCATATGGGTTGCCTTATGGCCATTCCCCGTAGTCGAATAAGTCAACACATGCGCTGTCTTAAAGGCAGTTGGCATGATTACTTGCAACTCTGTCTAAGATGCTAACAACGTTCCTTGTAGTGAGAAAATGGCGAAAAAAAAACTGAATTGAGACGGTCAAAAACTTGCGGAGAAAAGCGTTCGTTCTCAATGACTCAAAAAGCAAATTCGGCCGTGTTTTCGGTAGGCATCTTGCCGGTAACCGCTACGGTAGATATGGCTGCATGTGTATACTCATATATTCGTACAGCACCGCTGCCTCTTCGTACCAATCCCTTCGCCTCATTTTTACTTCGCAAACGAAGGGATACGAACATCAGGTACGGTCGTCTATTTGTGGACGGGAGGGCGCGGTGGGCGTCTGGGTCGGTATGTTGCAGTTTGATAGAGTCTCATGAGTGCACCTTCCTGAAAAGGCGCAAGCAGCGCCTGCTCAGGGGTGCGGCATTTCTTCCTGCCAAGCGTATTAATCCTACTCTTCTTTGTGGCTTATCGTACCAACTGCGTATTGCAAGGATGTCGCTTGCCATGGCAGAGGGTAGCATTTGCATTAGCGCTCCCATACTAGTTATTTAATTCGGAGGCTCTGGAGAAGAGCCAAACGTCCACCAGTAAGTTGGAACTCTTCAGGCTCCTCCGCCTAACTGACAACTGCCATGCTTCTCTGCAATCTCGGTTGTAGGGAAATTTTCCTGTGAAGTGAAGGATACCCCATGAGTTGGACCAGACTGTTGAAGCGCACCCAATGACCGCCATTGAGTTTTCTTTTCCTTGTACACACTGGGAGAACTTTTGTGAGATGTTGTGGTTGGCAGCGGATTTTAGAGTCCCTGCGAGAACCGTGCACTCATCTCCCATATGATCTCTCAAGGAAAAATGTAGATCGATTAGCCTGAAGCAGGTGTTCATGGGATAAAGATTTTACAGTGTTAGTGGCTGCAAAGCGGTGTCGCTGGGTGTGGGTACTTGCACAGCGGTGGCCCCCACAGTCTACCCTAATAAACATTAGAACGTGGATGACGGAAAACTCAGTTTCTTTTAAATACTCGGCAATGATGAAACCGCATGTGATCAGGCTACGCCAAAAGATCATGGATCCCGATCAGGGAATACGACTGTACACAGCTTACTAACCGAAATTAAGCCTCTACCTACCATCTTCTTTGATCCAAACGTCCTTTAACAAGCAAAAATTTCGAGAATCGATGCCTCCCTGATAATGAGGTCTACCTCTTCCTGTCATCGTATTCGTCGCAGCTCTATAACAGTAGGAATGAGAGGCTGTGCAAAAGATGGGCACTAGGTCTAGTCATTAATGATGATTACCTTGTAGGCTCGAGGTGTCTTATAGTGAAAGAAAATTCGGTCCGAAAATTTGTCAAAGTGTTGCAGAACTTCCTTTCCGATTTAGTATATCCTGTTACTTACCGCAACCACTGAGAGGCTTTGTTTCCATAAGAATAAGTGTACTCACCCTAGGTAGTATCCTCGTGGGAAGTGTTGAACTCCAATCGCCTTAGAGGCATCCCTCGGATCTGAAGGAACATCGGGATGCCTGATTGGTGACAGCGGGCGATTTTGGCGTCTAGGCTGTTGTCTTTGGATTGTAGACGTAGCAGTACTAAAGAAGAAGGGATGTTACGAGACAAGCAAAAGAACAGGGGTCCATGCGATGTTTCGCCTCATGAGTGACATTTTCCAACACTCACGTTCCGGCCTCAGCGCGCGCAAATCCAGTGGCAGTTCTATTGAATGGATCGTCTGGAGGCTCAGTTGAATGCTGAAAGTTTGTCATTTCGAACATGGAAACACCAATAGCTTCAAATAAGAAACGGAAAACTGTGAGGGGTAGAATGAATTAAACTTGTACCCTGCTTTCTTTGCTTCCCATCGCGTTCAGAAATAGCGAGTAAAGCCAGTAGTACGAACCGGTAGTAGTATGGTTTGCGTAATCACGTGCCACAGTCACGACGATCCGCCCACTAGACATCATGTCACTTGGTACGGTAGGCCGAGCTGATTGTGAAATCGAATGCTGGAATTTCATCATGTATACGACCGGGGTACAGCATTCTATGTGTGAAACACATAGAGGGGAGCTACTTTTGCTAAGGAGGGGGTGGGGATATATTTGGTCACTGGGAGAGAGAGGGGGTGGGCTATAGTTGCTTTCGAGAGGAAGGCGTTGTGGAGAAAATTTTCACGGTTGTTAACATTTCGCGTGATTTTGCCTGTTTTTTTCATGTTTACTATGTATCCCTCCCCCTCTCTCATCGCTCGACAGCAAAATCATCGGAGAAATGTAGGAAAATTCTCGGTAAATTACGGGAAAAGTGGGGTAGGAACTTGGGGAAAAATTCAAGAAATTTTCCCGGTTCCCATTTTGTGTGTGCCCACCGACGGAAAATTTTTGGGTGAAAAAACTGGGCTGGAAAATGTGGGAAATTGGTAGATAGGTGTTGGAGAAGGGGGGGGGGTCGTATCGAGATCCCATTTAGGTGAAAGGGTCATACTGACGCCTTCTCTCGAAGGCGGAGGGGGTCGTACGTACACTACCATTTCATTCACCGCGATGCAGTACCCTGTGTACATGACTGGCCAAAGAACGACACACCCGTAAATGGGAACCGGAAGCTAGTCATAGCGGTCGGAAGAACATCAAAGCAGTTCGCCTCGATGTGGGCACTCAGCGAAGCCTGGAAATTCAAATTGTGAGGTCATGTAAGTTTCTGTATTCACTGAGGCTTCCTTGTATCGTTTCGCAGCTCCGGGAAAGGTCATCGAAGTGTAACCTGTTAGTTTACATGAACTAATTAAAGGAAATAGTGAGCGTGCAAAATGGACTCCCTCTAAATTGAATAGCGAGTTTCTCTTTCGGGGCAGGGTTTTTGAAGGGAAAGTACTCTCTGTGGACCAACCCGCTGTGGCTTCACGAGGAAGGCACGGGCGACAGAATGAGAAGTGTTTTTTTTTGCTACCAAATTTTACGACTCTGAGACAATAGCGTCTATGAATGTATCTGCTGTAAAATTGTTAAAATACGAGCTTGGATCACAGTCAGTAGCACTTGCATTGATATGCCCTTTATATGAGATTAGGTTTACGATCTGGAACAAGCTTTCACGGTAATGATGAGAGCAAGCTGGGCCTCTTTCGAGTCACGGTCAAGCATCACGTTTGGGAGAATGAAATGCCTTCCATTGAAAGCGGCCGGTGACCAATACGAGCTTTCGGGAACCATATACGACCCCTTTGCTGAGCGTTCTCAACAGGTGCTGAACATAAGGTACAACCTGGAAACGGCGATGACGGCATTTCTATCACTGGATGAGCAGACTTCACCGGCAGTTGCTGCGATGGTTAAAGGCAGGTCCGCAGTTCAGTTAGAGATTTTCCTTCTCCCCTCTCCGTGAGAGGTATGGTAGTTCCTTTTTTTTTGCATGAGCAATAACCACACCCACTTTTTCGCAGCGCAAAAAACGAGGTGAGGGTAGGCCCACGATGTTGTCGTTCTTCTCATCGGCCCAAGCTACAATCATTTGGCACGCCCTCCACTCATTCCTGACGGTTTGTCTGGTGTGAGAGTTGAGGTGATAAGGGGAAAACAGCTGATATCAACGAGGTGAGACTCGTTTTGCCGACGCACATTTCTCTTGCCCTGAGCACGTACAACTCATTTAGCAAGGGATTCTAGCCGGCGAAGCCGGCCGATCCGACTAGGCCCATCCCTCACATGGAAAACTTGAGTCTCACAGGGACCACACTTCACACGCGGAGGTCAGGATGCGGGCCGGCCGAATCGCCGGCCGATCGACTGGCCCTCCTCACATGGAAAACTTTCTCACAGGGACCCACTTCACACGCGGAAGGAAGGGATCGGCCGGCGAAAGTCCGGGCCGACATCCGACTGGCCCGCCCTCACATGGAAACTTTCACAGGCGACCCACATCACAGCGCGGAAAGGACGGTCGGCGGCGAAGCCGGCCGAGTCGACTGCCCTCCCTCACACTGGAAAACTTCTCACAGGGACCCACTTCACCACGCGGAAGGGGGATCGGCGCAAGCCGGCCGATCCGACTGGCTCCCTCACATCGGAAACTTCTCACAGTGGACCCACTTCCACATCAGCGGAAGGAGGATCGGCCGGCCTAAGCTGGCGATCGGACTGGGCCCTGCCTCACATGGAAACTTTTCAAGGGGACCCACTTCACACGCGGAAGGAGGATCGGCGGCGAAAGCGGCCGATCCGGACTGGTTTGCTATATAGGCCTTTCCTATGATTCCTTTCTGATTTTTCTTCACTAAGGCTTACTTGCTAACCTTGTAATAAGTATTTTGAACCGCCAAAATCATTAGAATTTGAGTGCGGGGCTCAGCCTTTAAGACGGCCGTGAAGGCGTTACGCCACGGTTTGTAGTCGGCGGATGGTTTAAGTGGGTGCCAGAAACCAGTGCTCGATTTTAGGGGTCAAGCACCACGTTGAAGGAACATCGGATCGTTGGTACGACCATCCCCCAGAATAGGTCGCCTCTCTTTTTTCAGCGAGCCAAAACGCTGAATCATTGGGGATTTAGTGGATCGAATCTCCGCGCTGACCGATGGTTTGCAATACTGCAATTTTCGTTTTCTTATGGAAATTTTTTTCCGAACCAAAAATGGTCCTAGATATTGGGTCTTCTGTCAAACAACCAAAACGCTTTCTTGTCAGGCGGCTGGGATGATTTCTTCACTTACATATTCTATGTCTCCTTGGGCCTGGCTGCTTTGGAAATAGTATTTGTTGACATGCTTTACTTATAAAGACAATAATAAAGACTATAACTGAGCTGAAAGGGTAGCCTGGAGGCGTGACGGATAGCGCACTCACTCGGTAAGCGTGAACTGCGTGTTTGACTCCCGCTTGGGGTTCGACTTGCCACAACTCAGCATTCTTGTGGTCCTTTTCGGAGCGCAAACTGCGGCGTAAAACTGCAATTGTCATAATATAAAACTACAAAGCCAACATCACTCTTCTCAAGCTAAGCATAACCAGATAATGACCCGTGTGAACAATTCTATTTCTTTTGTGATTTCAATTTCTTCCGCTATTGCAAATTCGGCCGCCATCATAGTTTCGTCGTACATATCCCTGCTGCATCTTCTTTCAGACAGACATCGCCAAGATAGGGAAGGTTGAGAGGAATGGGGAATGATGCACATATGTTGACCACGTTCCAGGTCTTCCCGCCACTACTGTTGGTCCTGATGGATGACAGTGCTCTACCAAGGCCTCATTAGCAGGAGGCAGACAACATCTTCCAGAGCTCGAGTAGTAACGTATGTAGAAATCATGCGTGCTTTCACAATAGCCTTCATCTGTTTTGGTACATCACGTGATCCTGGTGTACTGCAACGTTTCACAATCCATTTTTAAACGCCATTGACGGTGGCAAACAAAGTAGAGACCCCACGTTCGGGCTGTAGATCTCCACACTGCAGATTAAAATGCCTGGATGAGGAAAAGGCACCCCTTTTCAGAGCTTATCGGCAGGGGGTCGCAGTAGTCTTCGCAAAATCTCTTTTCGTTGTCTCCCTTTCACGGCAGTTTTTTTTCGGAGAAACTAAAGAATTTCTCCGAAAAGTGGATAAAAGACAGTAGGAAACTTTTTGAGGTGCCGCAGTCCACAGTTCTGAACACCTTGCCACCCCCACTTAACCCTCCGGAAAAGTGCAATCTCTGCAAGTGCGAAACCGGGTCTCTAACGAGGAAGGGGAATTTTATCTGTCGGCTAATCGTAAGGGACATCGCCTATCACTGTGAACTGGTTGTCTTTACGACAAAATTTGATCGGATCTCTCCCAGGCCAACAAAAGCTTTCTATCGCCTGATTTGTAGTACAATGTGAAGGAGAGCGTAGAAAGGTTAAGCTTTGATCGCTCCTGGATCGGCACACTTTCAAGGGTCCCGTTCAAATTCCACTGCGGGTTCAAAGCATGTAACATTCCGAGCATCTCTCGTGGGCTGACCTTCTACATTTTGACACTTCATTGACAGCAAGAATCAANATTTTATTCATTTGCATCAATGGCACAATATTTATTCAACCAGTGAAAATCGATAAATGGTGATGTGCTGGTAGAGTTGGTCGGGTCGAAGAGAAATCGTTGGAAAATGGCTCTGAAAGAAGATTATTGGATGATTTCTGACGATTTGATTTCCCCTTTTTTCTTCTCTCTATATCCTGTTCTGCCCCTGCAGGTCTACGGCCTTTACCTGATTGCAAGCGTCCTCGAAGCCTCGGCAGCCAACAACAAATGCTGAACGTCGTTTGTAAATGTTCCCCTGTTTTCCAACGATTCCATCAAGTTCCGTACCGGCGTTAAAACGTATACAACTAAAACGCTGAGCCTGATTTTGCCGAACATATGACCTAGGATTGTGGACAGTGTGAGACGAAAACGGATTACCTACCCTAGCGTCGAGGTAATGTTGAGATCGATGCCGGACTTATTCGAGAAAATCCTGGAATCGTTTAGATTAATGGGCTCGTTCGATCAGAAAAATGTAACTTTTAGTGGTCCACTTTAATAACGGTAGGCGTGACTTGACTCCATGCAGTGGAACAGTGAGTGGCGCCCGAGTCTGAGTAAATTCGCACATTTGACGCTGGATCTTAGGTGGAGTCAGGTGTACGCTCGCCTTCTTCATTGGTGCGTCCTCCTCTCGGCGAGCCTAGATGGGAGGAGCGCACGGCACAGTGGTACCCCTAACTATGTCCACACCCTTGAACCTGCAATAAGCCCTAGTGAGTGCTATGCTAGCGTACCCTAATGGAAAAGCGAAATGTGTCTTTAGGGGGTCCTGAGCCCTTTTCCTAACTATCTTGACCCACAATAATATGGTATGGGTTATGATGGTTAAGAAATGCAGACGCTCCAGGGCTCAGGAGCTCCCAAAGACACATTTCGCGATTACGCATATTAGTGAGTCCTTGTGTGCGAACGGTCACTATGTTGCTCATGTGGCTTTCCTTCAGCGCAATGAATTCCACCTCGCGCTAGTGTTTGCAGTCTTGTTCGGTCAGCTATCCGCTATCCCACTTCTAATTTCTGTTTCCTCGACCCAAACCCCGGCGAATCTTGGCCTCTCGCTGAAGGGAGGTGGGTATTTAAAGTTTCCCAACAAGTGCTCCCTCCGCTTCTCTTCTGATTAAGTAGCCATAACTCCGAAAATAGTGCCGCAGAAGGTCTAATATCTACTTATATTTTCAACTCTACCCACGAAGTTTTAACCTCTTGTCGGAACTGCGTCTTTGAGTGGGGCAACAACTGTACGAACCCTCTGACATGCGCCAGCATCCGCAGGGAACAAAACTGTAGGCACGTGCAAATGATAAAGGCGCAAGTCTCGCAGGCTTACTTCAGGCCAGGCAGCCAAAAAAAGCAGATTGTTTCAGAAACAAAAACAGATTTAGAAATATGATACTTCTGTTTGACGTATGTTCCCCACGTCTACATATAAAACCTATTCTTGTCAGCATGCTCGTTCTGCTCACACTTGTGCTCTTGCAACTCTATCAAGACTGTGAGGTGTGACTGCTGACTCCTCTCAGCGAGCCAAAAACTGCTCGAATACAGCCCTCCACAGAGGCCGATCGGCAAGCTCGGGTCGAAGGTATCAGGAGCCCACTGTGCAGCATCACCTCCCGCGCCTCCCTTCCCTCCCCCCCCCCTCCCTTACTGCTGCCTGCTGCCTTCGCTCTGAGAAATTCCTGGAGAACTCTGCGGTTTCTCATTAAAGCGCTTCAATCACTGTGGTGCCAAAAAAGGAATGACGTTTACTGAAATGAAGCACTCGTCTCTCAGATTGCACCCGTCAGATATTCTCAGCAGTCAGCCGTCTTTTTCTCGATTTCATTAGGGAACCTCTTCCATCACCACAAAAGAGCTCACTCACTCACCTCATCATATGCCGGAATTTCTTGGCCGATTTAGTTTGAAGCGGATCAAAGCAGTAGATTTGACTTATGGAGTTGGCATTGTCACGAGTAATCGGTTGAGGATCTCGTGACGTTGACGGCAGGTCGATGATTTCACCTACAAGTATACCATTTTGAGAGAAGACGAGAAGATTTCTCTGAAGATATTCGAGCCGTTACGCTTTGCAGCTTCTACGGGCTACCCTTCCGATGAGCAAGAGCAAAAGAACCTCGTCTTCGAGAGCAACTCGCCCAGCTCTTAATAAGGCCCATACTAACCTGTCACAGTGCCATCCTTTTCAGTCTCCAAGAATGAAGTCGCACTCACTTGCACCTTATGATTGTCGAGCGTGGAACTCTAAATATAGTGCAGTGAAGACTATCGTAAAGATGGGAGACAATAAGGGGGTCAAGAGGCAGTGAGCAGTATGGCTGGGGTGGAGGGGGAGGGAGCGTTCGGTCACTGTCACTGGTGGGAATGAGAGTGCTGAGTGGGAGGGAGGGGGCTAAACGTCCTCTCGCAGTCCCTCCGCCCAGTGGTGCTTGCGGAAACCGCCCGCCCCCAATCTCCTATGCGCTGTCTTCAGCTGAGGTGATGGTCGGTGAAGTGCTATCCCAGCATGACAGCACGCTTTCCAAGTTGGGCCAAATCGAAGAGTTTTACCTTGGAGTCTTAATGGGAAGAGATTTCATTTTGAAAGGATGAATTGTCGGGATTACCATATCGGTTTGCCAACACTCCCAAAGCCGCCGCTGCGTGTCCCGATCACTGGCGACTGGACATAAAAAGAAGGGACTGGTTCACGCCTATGAGCTCTGTCTTCTTCCTATTCCTGTTACCTACTCTGGGTGTTTGTCTAACACGTAAAGCTTGAGGCTTATTTCATGTTTTTAACAGTATTTATGGTTTTCAAACGTTGCTGCTACAGCCTAATAATGATGCTCACATTACTCACGAGTGATTGTGAGGCTGCTTAAACGTCGTTGTTTACGACTGATCGTGTGGGCGGATTCAGGCCTAACTGTAGTATCGCTCAGCCGCTCGACAACAGGGATGCTTAAGCAAACAAAAGGTGTGGTAATACGAAAGGCACAAAAGTGAAGAGATTCACTCATGGGGTCAGGGTGGAACTGTACCTAAATTTTACAGACCATGTTAATCCCTGCATAAAATTTCAGTGTGGCGATCTCTGCCATGGGCTGGAGTATGTCTCTCGCAGTACGGTCTAGCTGGCTCCACAAATATCAGTCTATCGGTTGGGGGGGGGGGGAGGCTGCATCCCACGCATTCCCGACTGCGAAAACGTAATATTGTACAACGAAAAAAAAGCAAAAATCTATTAAGTGCGGCAGTTGGCACGATAATTTGTTAATTGGCCTGAAATGCCAGCAAGGTGTTATAACGGGGAAAACCTGGCGAAAAAAGAAGTGGAACTATCAGGAAACGCTGTCAAGAAAAGCCCTTGCGTTTTATGAGAGTTGGGAACAAACCCGTGAGGGTTTCCCGCAGGCGTCTTCCCAGGTAACTGCTTCGCTAAAGTAACGGCTGGCATCTGTACTCAAAGCATGCAGCAACGCGCAGCCGCTTCATATCATACCTTCGCTTCGATATTTTCCATTTCGTAAATGAAGCAATACCAGCCATTAGCATTAGTTGGACATTTGTGGGCGAGGCGGGCTTGTGGAGCGTTCGTCGGTATGCTGCAGCATTGACAGGGCCTTATAACAGTACCATTCGTTGGAAAAGGGCGCCATGCAGTACTGCTCAGGGTCCGCGAATTCCGCTCCTGCCAGGCGTATTAATCCTTCTCGTCTTAAGGAGTTTATTAATTCATGCTGTCTTTAGGTTAAACGAGAGTACCAAACCAATTGCCCCCAAAGTGCGTCCCTATTTCTCTATATCGGCGAGTATTCGTAGTAAGTGCGTACTGCTCTATATAACCACTAATCTCCAAACCGTACTGTTTAGAATCGCGCACGCATACGCCTAAATCGCGCTCCGACAACTCCCACTCGGTGGCTGGCCGCCCTATTGTGCTCGAAGACTAGGAATCCATTTTCGGATCTGGCTTTATCTCACGGTTTCAGGCACAAATTGCTTTTTTTGTGAAGGTGGCAAGGCATTTCAACCCCGAACGACCCATTTTCAGAGCCCCATAGCTCTCACATATCATGCATAATCATAGGGCTTGCTACGGCTAATAACATTTTGCGTTGGAAAATGGCGCTGGCGCTGATAACTGTGGGGAGGGGCACAACTGTAAGCACTTGTCAGTATACGAAACTTCTGAACTATGCACATGTAAATACCGGACAGCCTTGTCGACACCCTGTATGACTTTTTATCACTTGCTAGCTAATTGTGGACTCTTGTCCTTACCAGAATGACCGGTCAAAATTCAAAAAAGAGAGATTTAGATAATCAGCGCTAACTCTATGCTTGAGGATCAGGGAAGATGTTTTCTTATGTTTTCACTTTAAATTTCTTCTCCCCCCCCCCTCCGTCCCACAATTTTTCTTTTCAACTCACCTCAAGGACAAAACACTATTTGACGAAAACACCTATGAGGTACTGAAACAGACCTCTTGGCCATCCAGATTGAGATGAAAATTGCTTGACAAATTCATCAACGTCGACTTGTCGGTATTTGCCGAGTACTGTACCAGAATTTCATTGTGATTGGTAAGCACATAGGAGACCTGCACTGTGGCATTACCCGGATAACCTTCCTCTCCTAGAAAATTAACCATAAAGCCCATGAGAAGAGTCTAGAAAGCCAAAATAACCTCACCATCATGAGATCGGACAGTGAAAACGACTCCATTGCCTTCTTCCAGCAGAGTATAATTCCAAATTTTCTGAACTGGGCTAACAATCGACAGAAGTTTATGTTCATCAAGCTGAAAGAAGCTTTACCTTACTGAATGGACTTTTCGCCCCTCCATTCCGATGATGTGGATGGTCATTCTGGGCCAGAAAATACTCTCGGCTATCGATAGCATAGCGGGCTTCTCGAATACGCCCTGCCACACGACCCAGCGTTGTGCCGATGAGGTGACGGTCATTTTCGTAGGCTGAAATGGTGTCACTCTGACACAAAGGCTCCTCTCAGTATTTTAAATAGTTATAGAAACGAGGGGAAGAAACGGCGCAAAAGGTAGAGGCGTCTAGCTCTGCGCAGTTCGTAGCAGCATTTCAGGGGCGAGGCGCACCTTTCAGAAATCGAATCCCGAAGCAAATCCCTCTTGCGTCAGCGAACCCTTTCAACTCGTTGAATGCAAAATACCAGTACAATCGCAAATGGAATTGGAATACATGGCGCATCCCTAGTCCTATTTACCAACGCTAAGAATCAGTTTTTCAACATATGTATATTAGGTTGTCCGGAAAGTTCTCAGCGTTTTGACTGTTTCACTTCAAACTATCATAACTTTCTTAATACTCATCGGATTTAATCGAAATAAGCACCGTTCGAATCAGCACACTTTTGCCAATGTGACACCATTCGATGAATCCCATCAAAGAAAAAAAATGGTTGGTAGAGAAACCACGAAGTCCATGTAGGGTTTTTTTGCCTGGTCTTCTGAAAACGTCGTGATAGTCGGTTGGTGAAAGGTCTGGAGCTTATGGTGGGTGAGGTAGAACTTCAACCTCCAATTCGTTTAATTTATGTATAGTGACTTGTGAAATGTGTGGATGGGCGTTGTCATGCAGAAGAATCGGACCCTTTCTGTTGACAAGTGCTGGCTGCAGCTGGCGCAATTTTCGGTACATTTTGTCGATTTCTTCACAGTAGGATTCTGATGTGATGGTTTGGCCTGGTGACAAATAGTTAGTGGATCACACTAGCCGATGACCACCACACTGGGACCATAAGCTTTTTTGGTGAAGGTTCGGCTTGGAAATTGCCTCGGTGGTTCATCGGCGTCCAATACGGTCCGTAACGTCTCCTGTTATCAATCGTGATCCACTTTTTATCACTGGTGACAATTCGATCCAAAAACGGGTCGTTTCTGTTGCGCAAAAGCAGTGAAGAGGAAACCTCGAGACATGCCAGTTTCTGCCGGTCACTCACTTGTTTGGCACCGACTTGTCGAGTTTTTTCCACCTTCCCAATGCGTTTCAGACCATGTGCAACACTGGATTTGCCAACGCCTAGCTTTTTCACCTTCCCAATGCGTTTCAGACCATGTGCAACACTGGATTTGCCAACGCCTAGCTTTTTTGCAATCTCTCGAATTGTTCGGGATGGGTCTGCCTCCACGAACGCCTTCAAAATCCTCGTCAGGTACCGTGACAAGTGCTGGCTGCAGCGTGACGCAATTTTCGGTACATTTTGTCGATTTCTTCACAGTAGGACTCTGCTGTTGATGGTTTGGCCTGGTGACAAATAGTTAGTGGATCACATAGCGATGACCACCACACTGGGACCATAAAGCTTTTTGGTGAAGGTTCGGCTTGGAAATTTGCCTCGGTCGTTCATCGGGGCCATACGGTCCGTAACGTCTCCTGTTATCAATCGTGATCCACTTTTTATCACTGGTGACAATTCGATCCAAAAACGGGTCGTTTCTGTTGCGCAAAAGCAGTGAAGAGGAAACCTCGAGACATGCCAGTTTCTGCCGGTCACTCACTTGTTTGGCACCGACTTGTCGAGTTTTTTCCACCTTCCCAATGCGTTTCAGACCATGTGCAACACTGGATTTGCCAACGCCTAGCTTTTTTCACCTTCCCAATGCGTTTCAGACCATGTGCAACACTGGATTTGCCAACGCCTAGCTTTTTTGCAATCTCTCGAATTGTTCGGGATGGGTCTGCCTCCACAAACGCCTTCAAATCCTCGTCAGGTACCGTTGACAAGTGCTGGCTGCAGGTGACGCAATTTTCGGTACATTTTGTCGATTTCTTCACAGTAGGACTCTGCTGTGATGGTTTGGCCTGGTGACAAAAAGTTAGTGGTAGTGGGTCACACTAACCGATGACCACCACACTGTGACCATAACCTTTTTTGGTGAAGGTTCGGCTTGGAAATTACCACGGTGGTTCGTCGGAATCCAGCCACTGTTCGGAAAGTCTCCTGTTATCATACATGTTCCACTTTTCATCACAGGTGACAATTCGAACCAGAAACGAGTCGTTTCTGTTACGCAAAAGCATGAAGAAGGAACCTCGAGACATGCCAATTTCTGCCGGTCACTCAAATTGTGGGGCACCCACTTGTCGGGTTTTTTTCATCCTCCCAATGCGTTTCAGACTATCAACAGTGGATTTGCCAACGCCTAGCTCTTCTGCAATATCTCGTATTGTTTGCGATGGGTCAGCCTCCACAAACGCCTTCAAATCCTCGTCAGGTATTGCATAAATCATATACCCACTGGATTTTTTTTTCTCCACCCTATCTGCTAAGTGGAGCTGGACAAAGTTGGCGGACCTACTAAGTTGGTATCCGGAGTTCCTACATGAGCATCTATGGACTTGCAGTATTGGAGGCCCATTGCCCTTCTGCGCTGACTAACTCTCCACTCAGTGCTTCGCAGCTATATCTCTTGTATGACCATGAGTGTTTTTTTACCTTATCGGAGTATTGTTCTTATACAATATTTACCTCGACCATTGTAACTAGTTTGCCAATAATAAATCATAAATCATAAGGTCGACTGCTACGAGGTTCATCTCCAAGGCTGAAATCTCCAGAACGAAATTGGTCGAACCATTGTCGCACGGTGCTTTCTCCAACACTAATGGGCCCCTACACCTGCTTAATTTTTCGAGCCGTCTCGACTGCGGATTGACCCAATTTGTTGTTAAAAACAATATTGTCCGAAGTTGCTGTTTTGACATGCTTCAAAAAGTCATAGGAAAAGGGGGGTTTATCAAGCAATGGCAATGGTGAAATGGCAATTATACCATCAGATAGCGCAGGAAATTCTCTTCAGGATGTACTACTGAGAAGTAAGGGAGGATGTGTTTTGATCAACAATGAATGTACAAAAAAAAATGGTAACACAAAACGCTGAGAACTTTCCGGACAACCTAATACTTATGACTTGTCGGACATGATGAGACGGTATGCTCCAGTTCTGTGAGCAGGTTCTCAGGCTTGTAACTGCTAACACAATTCTCTGCAGGTGCCGTTTTGATGAATGGGTCTATTCGTCAGACTTCCTTGCAACAGCAAAAAACTATGTGAAAAGCGACAGCTTTTGACGTAGTTCGTACAAAATTCTGGTTTCAGTGTTCCTGTCTATGCCTACTCCTTTCTCCCTATCTACTTCCAGAACTCTTGGGTGACCACAGGGGTGACGCGAAAAAAGGCTGACGCTTTCTGGGACCGAGTCAACTCTATGTGCAGAACGACGGCCGGATCATCGATACCATTTTCACTTTAAACTCGACCATTTTAAACCAAATTCACACTTTCTAAAGCGGAATTCACCACTTTCCAAAGCAATTTTACCACTCTTCTTAGCCAGGCAGTTCACCTACCAAATCACTCAGACACTACCGCAACCCCGCCCGACGGTCACCGCTCCTTGTCAGCGCGGACATAGATTTCAAACACATGACTGACCCCACCTTTTTAAGTTTGTTGGCGAACTTCTAACTTTTCAATTTTTGATTTCAACATCCACTTCTTCGCATAGACGAAGGTACCGTAGACGCGCATTCATGCACCGGCAATTTAGCTCCGCCCTATGGCTACGCCACTTGCTTTTGACGAATTTTGATATTTTTCCAAAATTTTTCGGACTGCCTCACGAAGCCCGCCTACTTTGAGAGGCCCGCCACTTTTCAAGAATGGTGCAGATCGGCAGTATAGCACCATGGCAAGGGTATTTCTGTCACTAGGCACAAACTTTGCCTGATTTATTTGTTCCAGTGACGGACGATACCCTATATCCAAGCCAAGTCTCTGCACCGCCGATTTGCACATTTTTGAAAAGTGGCGGAGCCTCTCATATGGGCCAGGACCTCACGGAGCAGTTCCAAAAATGCAAAAAGTTTTAAAAAATATCTAAATTCCGCAAACACAAACGGGGCATGGCCAAAGCGGCGGGCACAAATTGCCGGTGCATGAATGCGCGTCTACGAGTAACTTCACCGTGGCGAAGAGTGGATGTGAAATTAAAAATTGAAAATGTTATGAAGCATTTGAGACTTCGCACACAAACATTAAATAACGGGCGGAGCCAGTCATGTGTTAAAATCTTATTCCGCGCTGACCAACTAAGGTGAGCGTCGGGAGCAGGGCTTCGCGGTGGTGGTCTGGCTGATTTGTTGGCGAACTGCCTCATCTAAGGAATAGTGTGAATTTGTGTTAAAGAGTTGGCGATGTGTTTAGAGATGTGGTGAGTTTGAAGTGAAAAGGGTATATATTCAACGGAAAACAAGCTTCATGCAGGAGCCTGCACCGGCAGAGTTAACGGCATCCATATGTGAGACAGCCCCACCTGCCTGAAGAGTGTTAGTGCAACCAGCCACCTCAAGATGTTGCCGCTGCATTATTTCCGATTTTCCAGTGCATTATGCCATTACTGTAGAACTAATCTATTAGGTTTGACCGGAAAGTTTCCGCCAGGTGTTTGATCGCAACCATATTAGCTTGCATGTTATGTCTTTATGAACTTATCGATGGGTGTGCATGAAGCACGCAGAGGATCTTTCACATCACTACCTCATACTCAGCCCAGCTTGCATTGGATTCCAAATGCCGCTCAAGTTCCAACCCGACAGGATGCACCTGATGCACTGTCTTCTTTTCCTTCATCAGTCTGGCTTAAACGGCAAAGGAAGCCCAAGCCAAGATAGTGGATACATATGGCGCTGACGCTATCTCTTACGTCACGTGCAAGACCTGGATGGCCAAGTTCAAGAAAGGAGATTTTTCTCTCCAAGATGCTCCAAGGTCCGGCCGGCCGATGGAGTTAGACTTGAAGTTGCTGCAATCCAATGTGGAAGAGGATCCGCACGCCACTACCGGGGAACATGCAGCGATGCTCGGCCATGCCCAATCAACTGTTGAATCTGGGCTGGAGAAGATTGGTAAAGTCGCGAAGCTTGCCCGTTGGGTTCCTCACCAATTCAATGGCGGGAAACTTTCCGGTCAACCTAATAGAAAACGTAAGCAGCCATCACGAAGAGATCGAAGAAGTTGCATGCGCTCGCTCAGGGTCTTGACACGATATTTTGAGAGGACATACTAGCAGCCGTAAGGGATCGCTCGCGCTTGTAGCCACTGTGCTGCATTGCCAAACACTTTGCTGGTAAGCGGAAGACCCCTAGTTTTTACTCCTTTGACTTACCTTTAACAGTGTCGAAACCGAGAGCGACGTCTGTCATCACCCCTTCACGGTCTGGAACGACGATCGATCGAACGCTAGCTCCCAGATTCAGTAACTCTACACGCATTCCGTTCCCTAAAAGTTTATCATCTCTGATTTCTGTTCGGAAGATAATGCTTTTCTCCATTTATATCCCAATTTGTTCAGTTATCCGCAAGTTTCTGAAGTCTCACCGTTGGTGATCCGAATTAAAACCACTCGGCGCTCGTCTCGCGTCTCACCAAAAGACTCAATCGTCACCGAGCGCATGGCTGAAGTGCGCATTCAAATCCTACAAAGAGTAATCTTTCAGTACAGGAATGCCGAGTTACGAAAAAAAGCCTGTCGTTAGCCGAAAATCGAATTTGGACCTCGAACCAGGTCAGAGATCAAAGTAAGAGACCAATTAGTACGAAAAATAGCATGGTCCTCCTAGTCCAAGTCCAAAAATGCAGGGTAGAGGTCTTTTCAGGAACACAAGAGGTGAGGTTCCAGGAGACCCACCATACTTTTTTCAACATTTTTTGGAAGTGGTTCCTGAGTTGGGAAGCAGAGAATAATGTAGGACTCGAATACACCAACAACTATGCAGAATTGTGGAAAACCAAAGAAGTTTCCCAAACGCAGACGGTTGCCATGATCGCACCCTGTAAACTGTATATGAGAGAGAGGAGCGCTTGAGAGAAGCCGGCGCTAGTAAATCTGGAGGGGATACTGGAGAGGTTTTTGTGTATAACTTCAGAGAATAATGTAAATGAGGACTTTTGCCTATATCGGCATAACTCCGGGTGGGTGAACGTTTCCAAGTAGCGACATTTCGAGTTACGCTCAATCCTATTTCAAGGAGTCCTTTAAATGCCCTCTCCAAAGTCATTAGTGCCAGAAACATTCTAGGAGGTGTCTTACGGTGGCCTTATTCGGTTCCGCTCTGACCCTTTGAACTATCTAGAAAATTGCTGAACGCTTGAAAGAGGGAATCGATTTGGAGGAAAAGTGGTGAATAGTGAAGGTGTGAATAACAAATTCACAGGTCAGAATGTTCATTTTGAACTTTTTTCATGAGGGTTCAGAATTTTCGTCACAAATATTTTAATCTATCGTTTTTGTCCAAAATGAGGACTAATTTTGAAGTACACGCACAGAAAAGGCGAACGGGCACAGTTCGACGACGGCGGAGGGGCATTCTATATTTTCGAAGCTTCCCGTGGTCGTATTCATTGCTTTACAGGTTACAGGTATTCTTTACAAGAGGTGACCAGTAACTTTTACTTTTGGTCGGTGAAACCTCTTGGCTTCACAAGATTTCAAGAATCTCTGTTGATAGCAAGTGGGAAACAACTAAAGTACAGAACGCCCCCCACCCCCTGCAAGGCGAACTGCGCTGACGAACTATATCTACCATAATTGGTCATTTGACATCAAAAATCAAGAACCTCAATTTCGATCATTTTCTCACCAAGAGCACAGAATAAGAGCTGCCAGCTGGCTTGCTGACGGACAAAGAAGGATTTCGAAGACAAAGTGTCATTGTTCATTGAAAACTTGTGGCCGTTCGAATCTCCCTCGGGAATATGGCCAGTCACGTCAACCCAAAATGTAAATCCCGCGCCACGACAAACGACATCGTAACCAAAAAACAACGAAAACATGCCATCTGGCGTCTATAAATAGAATGCCCTATGACAGGAACATCTGGCTAGCTGGGAGCGGTGACCGGAAAAAGGAAAAACTTTCTTTAGAGGCAACTTGATAGACTGGTCGTGATGAGAACCACTTATCCCCAACTCGTCATATTCGGACTAGTTTACAGACTTTAGAGCAATGGCTTAGGCCGTGTAACCATTCGTATATATTAGTAGGATCGGATTGTGCTTTGATCGAGTGAAGAATAGCAGGCAGTCGAGTTGAAGGACAGAAGTGCTTCTGTGGCGTATTCTACAGCTTTCCCACTTCACCTTCATCTTCCGCAGTTGAACTTTCCGTGCATAACGGGGGAGTCATGCATATCACCCGAAAGGTCAGACTAAAATCACTCGCGATGCCATTTCTCACCGTGGCGAGAGAACATATCCACATGTTCTTATAACGTTTAACATATCCGCAAGTGTTGCTTTGATCCCATAGTTTCAGAAATAGGTTAGGGACAACTTTTTCATTCTTCAACCTCTTGTTTTTCTGGTATTTACGGTGAATGAGACGTGCCCTTATTGCTTAGAGATTGGGTGGGCCACTTCGGCTATCGAAGTTCAAACAGGATTGCCTGAGCCCACCCATACTCCCTCTGCTCAACCTAGCCGTCACGTTCTGCTATTAAGTCAGAACCCTTTTGAACCTTATTTCCTTGGATCGTTGAAAATTTGGCCCTCTTTACTCCTAGCACATCTCACTTCATCGGCATTCTTTCGCCTCTTGTGGATTACAGTATTCTCCGTGCTTTCCACAGAATAACAACAATTTCGTTTACGTAATGTTCAGAAGTTTAGTAAAGTTCCTTTAAATACGAAGGCAAAATAACCCCGTGAATCCTGGTCCTCGCAGTGTGGGTGGAATACGGGTCCGCAGGTGCTATAGCGTGCCAGATTCCCCGATCAGAAGTGCGCGGGAACGGGCCTGGAGGGTAGTGATACCCGGATGCCGTCTACATAATCCGCCTGCGGACGGTCACCCACCCCACACACTCAAAGGCAGTTGGCACGATGATTTGGTGATCGGCCTAGAATGCCAGTAGGGGAAATGGTGAAAGAATAGAGTCAAACGAAGAATCTTGCGAAGAAAGAGCCTCCGTCCTCACTGTATTAACAATCAATTTTGGACGAGTTTCCCGTAGGCATCTTGCCAGTCACCGCTACCGAAGATACGACTGCATTTGTGTACCCATATATCCATGCAGCATCACGGAAGCTTCATACTAATCCCTTCGCTTCATAATTTGCTTAGCAAATGAATCGATTAGAGCGTCAGGAACTTCCGTCCATTTGTGGGCGGGCGGACGTTTCGGTCGGAATGTTGTGGCTTGATAGAGCCCTTATGAGGACACCTTTCTTGGAAACGCATTATGCAGCGCCTGCTAGGGTCAGTTCCGTACTACCAGGCCTACTCGTCTTGGAGGATTTATCGTGCCAACTGCCTTTAACTTTAGTCAACTGCGCCACTTATCTGCACCCCCTCACTTCTGCCTGATCTCTCCCGCTGAATGCGTTTCCGCTGCGGGACCTTGCTATCGACACGATTGCTAAACATTGAGGATAGCACGAGCGGAATATAGAGACTGCTCCTGGGTACCACTACCCTACAGCTCCATCCCGCGCACTTTGGAGCGAAGAGAGTTTTCTACAGCGCTAATGCTACTCTGCCAGCTCATAAGCCAGACATCTGAAGAAACTCTCATGTTGTGATGACGCGGCGGAGGGGTCAGTGCGTGATGTGCGATATTCGCGTCAGGAGATACGCTGCTTTACGGCGAAAGCCGATCTTCTACAGCTAATCAACTAGCTGGGGAACCTTTGCCCGTTGATGCGCATTACCAGCTATGCGGACCTCCCGGCCAGTATCCTAAACCTACGAACTTACGGACCAGAGCTACAGCTACACAGAGCTATCAGCTTGCAAATGCGTCCAGCTATTGCCACTAAATACGCACTGCCAGACACGGATTTAATGTCTTCTTTCAATTTTTGTTGTATAGCACACCCTATTTATGAAAGACTGATTTTAGCTCACCTAGCTAATCTGCAAGAATGGATGATCCAAACAGAAGGGACTTCGTTGAAATGAATACCCATTTGGTCGTGTCATGACCGCTGTACATGGTAAGGTACGTGCTAATGTATATGCTTCATTGAATCGCTTTGGAACAAACACTTCTCCACAGCGCTTAGTGAATCACATTACTATATTGAACCCATTACTACATTTTACTCCGGACGAATACGGTATCAAACACTCGAACCCAAGACGGAAGAGCGGCGCAATCCGGCTTGGTGGGGGCACCAAATGGTACTTTCCGAAGCTAGTTCAGGTTGCCTTGGGGACAGGTAAACTCCTGCAACCGAGTGATTCACTTATATCATTTTGCAGCTTCACGGGAGTATACGATTCTCGCCAAAGTGTAAGCTGTTAATTAAGTGGAACCAGCGAAATTGCAAAATGCCCATCCCAAGCCCACCACCGGCTGGAAGACCTCCCACTTCAAACAGGGACCTGCAAACAGCTCATTGTCTTTTTTTGGATTCTTTGGAAAACGGAAACGAATGCGATGTGGTGCCTTGGCACCTTGGCTATCCCATTTCAAGGTGGTCCCTAACTTCTACGATCTAGGAAAATCGTATGCATCTTTTAGGTAGAGTGCGGTAGAGTTTCGGGAAGAAAGATGGCAAGCTGTTCGAAACTTCATAATTCGGACCTCGAGAGATAGTGTAGGAGCATGTTCGAGAAGAAGTTGAATCTAAAAGTTGACACACGAAATAGCGGTTTCAGCGCCATT
Organism: Cooperia oncophora; assembly: GCA_036418165.1. Taxonomy (NCBI): domain Eukaryota; kingdom Metazoa; phylum Nematoda; class Chromadorea; order Rhabditida; family Trichostrongylidae; genus Cooperia; species Cooperia oncophora. The sequence continues at coordinate 42,257 of MU946992.1, forward strand.
TGCCTTTATTGGCTCCATAATTAAATGTGAAAGAAGAAAACTGGTCATGTTGGTAAGGGACGGGGGAGGAGGATTTTTGTGGGATTCTCAATAAATCTCTTGACTCCGACCGCAGAATCAACAACACACATGCAAGGCTCGTGACGATCCAAGTAAACTTGCGCTATGATCAAAACAAAACTCCAATTTCGGGGAGCTAAAAGGGTAACACTGGATTTTTGTTTCTATTAGAGCAGCAGAAGCATTCACCCTTCGTCGTCAAGGGGACAGTAACAGAGCACAGCGTCGTTGAGGAATGTTAATGGAGTTCGTAGCTGAGTCGCTAGGGAGAGGGAGGTCGTATCTGGAGAGGGGAGGGGGCTGCACTTATGTGAAAGCATGAGAAGGTCGTGGAGCTTGGAAGACTGAGAGGTTTTCATTTCCGATACAATTGATCAAATCTCGTATTCCCCATAATCCTCTCCCCGGTCCCCGGTCTACAGAGCCCTTGTGGACATTCTGGTGAAAAGGAGATATTAGTACGACGCGGGTCTCCTTGATGGTTGCCTTTAACGTGAAATGTTTGGGTACATATGTCACGGTGATGATCCCAGGGACAGTAACCCAGCGCCAAAACCTGACCAAGCGGGACGTCATGAGTGGAAAGGCTCCTATCTCGCCTGTCGAAGTGTCGACATATTCATTAAGCTGTTCTTCTTCTGCTGAGCATCAGAATTACGTGGGATGTGGTTTCTTACCGAGATTGTCAAATTAAGAAGCAACTCCGAGCAATAGACGCCCACGCATTCGCCGCAGAAGCATCTTTCTGCAGACGTAAGAACCCAAGGAAAGTGGTTTGAACCCCTCAGCTGCCCTAATTTCCGATAAGGGGTCTATAAGAGGCCCATAAAAATGACTAGTGCAGCCCGTAACCTTTCAATCTTTCAAGCAGCACATATTATGCTCAGTTATCAATTCCAGTCATACGGTAACGGCGAGGAGAGTAGATGAGAGCGATAAATATCGAGGTGAATTGGAAGACCAACGAGAGCTGGAACTCGTTCACAAAATTCGCGAAAATGCGTGCAAAACGGGAGCACCGACGTCATGAAACGGCACATTTTTTTATGAACTCGGTCACAGTCTCTCCTATGCTGTTCTCTGCCACAGCGATTCATCGCATTCTTTCTCGACCTTCCTGAACGCATGAAAAATAGAGAAAATTATAAAAGTTGGATAGCATAGC
>MU946998.1:0-17324 GCA_036418165.1 Cooperia oncophora
GAACATTTTTGGTGGGTGACAGGAGGTGATAACACCTGATATGATTTGATAAGGGGCCTTAGACGCCGAGGATCACCAGATTAGTAGCGCAGGTTGCAGCGACCGTGGGACCTTGATTTCAAGAGGTGATATACACGGCGGGACGGAACACTTTTGGTGGGTGACAGAAGGTGATAACACCTGATATGATGTGATAAGGGGCCTTAGAAGGGGAGGGTGACCGAATTCGTGGCAAGTTGCAGCAGCTGCGGGACCTTGGTTTCAAGCAGTGATATGCCGTAGATGGGGGCTGACAGGAGCTGATAACATCTGATAAGATCCGATAAGGGACCCAACCACCTAGACGCCAGTGTCACCAAATCCTTAGCCGCAGTGTTGCCGCAACCTGGGACATTGATTTCAGAGACTTGCGATGGTAGGGAAAGGGGGTGGACAATGATTTGCGTGCGTGACAGAAGCTGATAACACCTGATAAGATTTGATAAGGGACCTTAGACGGGTCACCCAATTCCTAACATCGGCTGCAGTGAATTGAGACCGTGGTTCCGAGATGGTATACAGGAGGGATGGGGTGGGTGACAGAATCTAATAAATAATGATAAGATTCGATAAGGGACTCAGATGCGGAGGGCCACCAAATTCGTAGGGCAGGTTACAGTGTCTGTGGGACCTTGGCTCCAAGAAGTGCCGTTATAAGAGAGGGGCCGGTGACAAGCCACGACGGGTGAGTACGAAGCGAGCTGATAAGACAATGGAAATCTCAATCATGGGGAAATCTGCAGCACTGCTTACATCCGCTATGCGATTGTTATGATCCAGGTATCAGGTTTCCAGTAGTTCGCGCACAACTCACACCTGGGCTTTATCGTTATTGACATCCATTCACGGTGCTAAAAGCAATTGGGAGTTTTAGAAGCATGCGGTTGTTTACTCTAGTTGCATGAACTTGCGAGCAAATGGGCCTTTATCACATATGTCTATGACTATCTTTCATCAACAATCTGAGAGAGGACCATTCGAAGCGTTAAACTGCCCGAATGCGGGAGTGCATTCCAGAAAAAGAAACCTGCAGTAGTGGAGAACGCATCAAGCGGTAGCGAATTGCAGTTTAAAGGCTGCTCTAACACCGCTGTGCTGGATTTTCGTCGTGGAAGGTTATTGGAAATTATTTGGTACTCAGCTCCCGAGAAAAATAGTGGACCAAGGATAGACTTCAGCGCTAATTGGGGAAACCTGGGGTACATCCTACCATATACAGGGGGGGGGGTGGGACCGGCCGTACCTGGAATGGATGAACCGATATTTTCTTCGTGGGCCCCAGACTGAGGTGTGCGCTGGGCTACATCGAGCAACTCGAGGAGAATATCCCATCTTCATGTCGTCGCCCGTACCTTCTTGGAAACTTTGTACTGCTACAGAATTGGGGTGACAACACATTTAATCGAAGGGCGTTGGAAAAACTTTCGCCTACTTGGAATGGAAGAACGTTGAGTACCTGGAAAAGATGGAGTATTTAAGCGGGGGTCCTGAACTAAACCCCCTCAATTACTCGGTTCGGGCGGAGCTCAACAGGGTGGTCTACAGTGGCGGAGAAATCAACGATCTCGCTCAACTCCGGTACCCACTCACTTTCGCGCGGCCGAATCTCTCGATGGCGCTCCTCCAGAAGGCTGTGGCGGAGTATCATTATAGTATTTAATGTTTTCCTTCAATACGGTGGCTAAAAAGTCACTATTAAAAATTTTATACAGGTGTAAGTTATAGGCTTGAAAAGTAAAAAAACACTCATGGAGGCAACAATGACTTTTTTTTTTCCCCCCCGGCTCTGTGTGCGTGTGCGTCTAACTCTTTGACACGAATATCATAGCGCCGGTTCAACTTCAACTCGCTGATCCAACTTTAACCCATTGCTCGAGCTATTTTCAACTATTTTTCTACATTTTGCTGGAAAATGAACTGTGACGGTTTGGCGTATTTTGCACACTCTACCTCGCCTAAAGAAAGAGTGCCTGGCGAAGCCGGGCCGTGATAAAGAAGGAGGAGCACCCGGCGACAGCCGGGTGATCCGACTGGTGTTGTCATATGACATATCCTCATACGTAAGGAAGGTCCTTAGGACCACGCGACGTCGCGTACGCTGAAACCTGCAATTTTCGCGGGCTTGCAACGGAGCGCACACTCGCGATAAACTCATTGCTTTATTGACCTAGATTGTGTTCGCTTCAGTTTTCAGCCACGCTTTTTACTCTGGTAAGACCTGGATTATCGCGACCGTTTGCTTTAAATGCATAACCTGAGCGACTACATAACAATTACATTGCAGAGAAACCTGCCCAAATCTGCTGGCGATTTATTTTTTCTTACTTGCTGATCCCTAATCATTTTACAATGTCACGATGCTTTCTGGACAGCATACTCTCAGCGACTGTGCTTTTCCTCATTTTGTTGAGGTACGACGGACCGTACTGTAGAAAAAATAGCAGCAAAATTCACCGTCGCATAACAAAACCATCGCCGATCGTAATTATACGGTATTTGCACTTGTCGCGCGCGATGCCATGCGGTCCTACCGTCACATACCCCGTAAGAGATTATTATTGTCCAACGATTGTTCGTGTAACCAACGCTACCACGAACTGCCATAGCACCCACAACAGTAATAGCGATTCTAACAGTAAGAGCGATACTGGAGCCGCTGAAGGGCAAAGCAACGACTCTTCCACGAAATAGGAGGTACTCACGACTGATGCCCGCTTGTTGAACGGCCTGTGGCTCGGCTTTCTTAGCTTCGCTCATTCTCACTATCTGAAACGCTTTCTTGCTCAGAATTCGTGAACACTGGAAGGTATGTTATAACTAACCCGACCGCACTCGAGTAACTCAACTATTAACTAAGTCACACACTCGCTTTCATTTCAATGATTAGCTGAGCAAGTTATCAAATCTTCACCACGTTTTCTTCCAATTCCCAAGTATGAATCCTGTCTTATTGTTCTGTGCGAAGACCTTTGCTCACATCGGCCACCAAAGAATTCATAGAGGCACATTGCACTACCTTGAAGGCATATGGCACGATAATTTGGTATTCGGTCTAAAATGCTAGCAGGGTGCTATATAGTGGAAAATGGCGAAAAAACGAAGTGAAACGGTCAAAAACCTGCGAAGAAAAGCCTTCGTTCTTAATGACTCAAAAAGCAATTTTGGACGAGTTTCCCGTAGGCATCTTGCCAATAACGTTACGGTAGATACGGCTGCACGTACATATGTTATGTATGTCCATGCAGCACCACGGCTGCTTCATAAATCCCTTCGCTTCATATTTTCTTAGCAAATGAAGCAATACGAGCATCAGGTACGGTCGTCCATTTGTGGGCGGGCGGGAGTGGACGTCCTGGCCGTATGTTGCAGCTTGATAGGGCCTTATGAGGGTACCTTTCTTGGAAAAGGCACTACGCAGCGCCTACTCGGCGCGGATTTCGTCTTGCCAGACGTATTAATTCCACTCTTCTTAGGGACTCATCGTGCCAACTGCCTTTAAAATGGGCTGTGCCGCATAACCTTGTGTCTTCCTGCTGAGCGGGGCTCTCCTCCTCATCGTATTTGAAAGGGGCGCATCAGTGAGGAAGTGGTTGCAAGCCTCCGCCCATTTCCACTTCCCGACCATCGCGGAAATGTCGTTTATCGCGGAATGTCGTTCCCGACTTGATTTCCTCAAGAATATCGTTTTTTTGACGGGGAAAGGTAATTTCTTCAGAAAAGCGATGGCTGTTCACAGATTTTTTTTGTCTCTGCTGACGCTATATGAGCGCCATTGCTGTTCTTCGCATGCTATGGTTTTTGGCTTGGCGGTGATCGAACCCTTCCCCCCCCCCCCCCCCCCCCCCCTCCCCCCCCCTGGCTTTCTGTAATGCCGATGTGATTTTTAGACTCTGACCACTTAGCCCGTTTCGATTTTGGTATTTTTGATGGATGCTATTGCTGAAAGTGCAGTCTTGTTCTCTGCGGTGCTGGGCATGCCAGGGGCTGATTTGCGCCTACATAATCTTCAGTCTTTCCGCAATCGCAGTCAGTCGCCTTGCCGTGACACGCCCCAGCATCCGATGAAACAATATTGTGTCTTTCGAGGAATTCCCATGTACAGGTCGATACTGCCATAAAAACTTTTATCGAGCAGCTGTGAACGGTGAAAGTGAAATGGCGTTTGGGAGGAGCTCTTGTGAAGCTTCTGAGATCTTTTGGTCTCTACGGATAACGGCGTCACGCAAGTGTCATGACAGCAGCAAAAGAGCGATGGTGCGTTGTGGTCGGATGAAGAACGGAGTGCGTTTCATGTATGACGGGCCATTACTCGACATCAGCATACCCTGTTTCTTGTCCTTTGTCGACTCGGATTGTGTGCTACAAAAAATAAAATTTCTTTAGAATCTCTGCGGCCACTCCCACTTTTTAAACTTCAAAACCCCGAACTTCAAAATCCGTATGTAGCATCTGTTTCTGTGGCTTTTTGCATTCTAAACGTCGACGCTTTCGAACACACTCTTCACATATTGGATTTGCTCACAGACAATCATTTGCACATTAGGCTCCGCCCACTCAGCCCCGCCCACTTCAGAGGGGTTTATGCGATTTTTAGCTTCCCTTACTTTCAAAAAGGAATGATAGATCAGTGACGAGCATGTCAAATAACCATGGCATGAAAGTTTGTTTCAAATTCCGTGCTAAAAAAGACAGCTAGCGACAAATGGCGCCTCGTTGTTCGAAGAGGGGTGCCGTGATTGCTTTCTGAGAGAAATTTGCGGCGTTGGGAAAAAGGTTGTTGACTTTTTGCGGTTTTTCCTGTTTCGTATGTGCTATATTTCCCGCTAGGCAGCAAAATTTTGGGAAAATACTGGAAAATTCTCGAGAAATTCCGAAAATACTAAGAAAGGTAATAGGAAGTTGGGAAAATCCAGGAAAACGTGGAGCGGGGAAGGTGGTTTTGATGCGGGGGAGCATCAGGCGTGTTTCGTGGGCGATTTTCCCTGCTTCGCTTGTGTGATACCCACCCCGCTCGATCATCTCATAGTCGTATCAGTGGAGTACAGGCGAGACGTTTTCATATCAGGGCACTCCCTCAGCGGGTCGTACGGAGCCAACAATTACTCCAGCAAACGAGGTACTTGCTTGTCACGGAACATGTCTTCGAATCGAGGTATAGTTTAAATAACATGTTGAGAGATCCTCTTGGAGTTCAGACATCACCAAAAGTTCCTATTCAAGGGTCTTTCTAAGAAGGCGGGTTCTGCGGTCTTTGCGCGGGAGAAGCGTGACGTCGAAAAACGCTAGATTTCTTCTTCTGACGAATGGGTGTTCGTTGCCGACTCCGTTGATGAAGCTGAATGTTTGATTTCGAGAACGTCACGTTAATTCTGTTTGCTGTCAATTCCTGCTATCTGCTCCTCCGATACAGTTACTATCCCACGCTATGGCCTTTTTACCTAACAGAACTTTGCCATTAAACGAGCCCTCCTTCCTCATACTTCTAGCGTATCGAGCATTCAACCAGCCACACGTCAAGGTTCCCGAGAATCCGATCTTATACAAACTAACTCTGACAGAGCTATATAGTAATAGCATCGTACAGGACGAGCGGGACACAGGCGCGCGAGGCGCCATAACCTGCTGGAAAATGCAAGTGTTTTGAAAGTTGACAGGTGATAAGCCAACGATCACGGTTTCAAAATCAGGCGAAGACATCAAGAACGAGGAGAAGAGGCGTCTGTTGGCGAAATGCGGGGAAATAATGCTAATTCTCTAATCACAGCTTAGTTTTTTGATGCATTAGTAATGAGGTTTATTTTTCAGCAAGCCAAATATCCCTTTTTTTCGACGAGCCAGAAACACGGTGGCAATGAAACATGATCGCGGATTGTGAGGGGGACGGAAACCTAAATTACCTCTTTGAATACTTCCAACCAATACAAGTTTTAACACATATAATCATTATTATCAGATAACCATTGAAATTACCCAATCGATGTATTTTGTATTAATAGTTAAGACACAGAAAAATTTCGCTGTGGGCTGCAAACGTCCAGAGCATCCATTAAATGTTCTGAAATTTTTGAAAATGCTCTAAATAGTTTCTAAAATTTCCGAAGGGTAGATCTCGCCCTGCGGACGAAATGGAGGGGGCGGATAGACTGAAAAACGTGGGTCGATTAAAATTGGATTGAATGTATGCACGATGGTCCACATGTTCAATCATGCGTAGCAGAATCATGAATTCTCTTCTGAATTGTTCCGCCAACTCCCGCTGGACCACACATGTTGACCGAAGCTCATTCGAGTGATGACGTCCACAGCTTATAAGCGTTCAATGAAGTTATCGCTGATTCTGAATGGAAGTTGTTGAGTGGCATATCTCAAAATCAACTCGGAGAGATTCTTCCTTTTTATAGCAATCGCTATTTGCTATTTAACATCCGTTAAATCATGATCGAGGAAGCAGATAGGCAGGAGAGTTACCCCTTGCACAAAGACTAATGTAAGACGCCATGAGCGACAGTGCTGTAGCATTCCGTGGGTCGGACTGGGCTCCCTGACAGAGCCATTAATCCTTCCGAAGACAAGTGACTGGCATGAGATTCGAGCGGATGAATAGAAAACACTAGCCTGATTATTTACTTGCAAAGTGATTCACCAAGTATAGGACTGCTTTTCAAACGATTAGGACTCCTGCTATATATACTATTTTCACTTCAAATTTACCACTACCACTTTTCAAACCAAATTCACCACTTTTCAAATCAAATTCACCACTCTTTTTAGACCGGGCAGTTCACCAACCAGATCACGCCAGACACCACGAGCCCCGCCCCCAACCGACCCGACGGTCACGCCTACTTGCCAGCACGAACATAGAATTTCAAACACATCGAAGCAATGACCGACTCGCCCATCTAATGAAGGGTCGTTGCGAACTCGAAATTTCACTAACTTTCGATCTTTTTAAGTTCAATCTACTCTTAGCACAACGAATATGGATTACTCGACGCCGCGCACTTAGCACTGGCAATTTAGGCTCCTCCCCTTGGCCACGCCTCGCTTGCCTTCTGCGAATGATTAAAATTCCTTCAGAACTTTTTGCATTTTTGGACTGCTCCATGAAGCCCCGCCCACAGTGAGGCTCCCCACTTCTAAGAAGCCCGCACACTTTCAAAAATGGTGGAACTCGCTGGTATAGAGTCTTGGCTTGCATGCTAAGGTCTCGTCCGTCCGTCACTCGGACCAAATAAACCAGGCAAAGTGGTAGCAGTGAAAATGGTATATATGTAATCCGCAAAGAGGAAAAAAGATTATAGGATAGAGGGTATAACGATGCGTAACAGCGACCGATAAGAATTCATGCATGCGCGTCTTCCGCCACATCCCTTTCGGCATCAGGGCACTTCCTGTCGTCGGGGAAATTCTATAGAAAACAAGCCACCTTCCGCGTATAGTCCCTGGAACTTTCAAAACTCCTGCACCTTTTTCTCCACTTTCGAGAATACTTCAGCCTCTCAACAAAACTGACGCAGAGCATGGAAGGGGGAAGGGGAGGCAATCACCAATCAAAGAGGCAGTCACAAAACAGTGGTTATATAGTAGTTCTCGCCCACCAGCTACTCAGCTAATAAGGTCACAAAACGAAAAGAAAAAACCACGAAAAGTCACACACGAAAAGGTTCCCTCGCGCGGAAAAAGTTTCGATCATGCCAGAACGGTCCCCTTCAAGGACCGAGCCAATATATCTACTCCGCCTCCTCCCCCCCGCCCCGCGAAGAGTCCCCCAAGGTTGCTAGTGATGCATTGTCGTTTTTTCCTCTTGATTTGTTTTTCCATTATTTCCCTCAGGCATCATCAACGATCCCCAAAAAATTTCCTTCACACACGAAGGTGCCCCCGTTTTGGCATTGCAGCTCAGGTATGACGGCAAAGGACTTCGGCATGTCACTCTGCCTTGAAGCAGAAGACTCGAAACTATTGCACGTTCCGACAATGGCTGATGTTTAGTAACATCTTGCCAATCAAGAAGAGTCGTAACAAAATGGTATAAAATATTCTCCTCAGAAGCATGGCCACTAGCAAAAAGTGTTCAATTTCGTCATTCGTACTACTGGCAGTCCGTCCGAACTGATTTAACGCATTCCGGAATTCTCGGCTAAGTGATGAGAAAATATCGATAAATCTTGTTCCGCGACATCACTTTCGGTTATCAATGATCATGAAAATAGGTGAGAGTTACGTAGCATTTCAAACGACGAAAGGATATCAGGTGCTTGAGGTACAGATGTCCTTCCAAGAGTCATCTTCGTAGTATTCACTTGGTAGTACGAGCGATACTGTGCTCCAAGGAAATGCTTAGGGATGAAGCATTTGGTATCGACCAATCCCTTTGTGAGATGCGCGTTTCAGCTCAATTCAGATTTTACTGCATGGCAAGAATACCACTCACATACAGCTTTCTTTGCGTCCAATCAGGTTAGGCTTTTGGAATCAAGATTGTAAGGAACCTATAGTATTTTGCACTGAATCACCTTGATAGTAACTTACCTACTCACATGAAAAAAAATCTGCAGCTGACATATACTCCAGTTCGCTGCTAATAAAGAGGCAGTATGAGTGTGCCATGGTCCCTTTCCTGCCTGCCTGAAGCGGGTATGCGAAAAATCGTAGAAAGCGGAGAGCGAACGACATAGTAGGGGCTTGTCCCACTGCTCGCTTGAATAACTGTGGAGAACGGATTTTGCCGGAGCAATCATCCGCTCACAGGCCCTCTTGTCCCACGAATTAGACCATAATGGTTAGTCGAATATGTCTCTAAGAAGACCAAGTGCGCCTTATAGAAACAACAAAAAAAAGAATATGCTGCTCAATGTTTTTAAACGCAATTTTTCGGGAGCTACCATTCTATTTCTGATTAAGGTTATTTCGTCATTTTGAATGCTGGATGGCCTGGACATTTACGTGGAGCTTACAGCCCACTCACCTGCAAGCTAGTTTTTGCCTCCCAGACCAGTTTTTGTCTCCCGATCCTTAAAGGATGGACGGCTTTACTCTGAGGATAGGAATTATACGCGGAAAATGACAATTGCGGACAAAGTTTCTTAAATGGAATGTTAGGCTAGGTGAGTACGATATTCGCTGGCAGAGTGGTTTGTCGAGATATTCGTATTTGTCGGTATTTTTTATTTCGAAAACTAAAGGAAAGTTTTCGCACTTGGTCGATCTCATTTTGGGACGCCGCACGCATTTTAGTTCCATTCAGGACTATAGCAGCTCATGGACGCTATATGGTCGTTATACTTGGGAGGCCAAGGCGATTGCAGCAATCAATTCCTATCAGATGTACCAGTTTACCGATCTCGAAGGGTTCTGCCCTGTACGCAGTCTTGGTTGGCCCGGTCCGAGATCCGATCCGAGACATGACCCACGACCGCGCGCGTGGTAAGCGTGCCACTTGCCGCAGCACCATCGCCATTTTTTAATGCTGCGCTTCCTAATATAATCTGATCTCCCACAGTTCACTTATGAAGAAAATGTGAAGTGAGTGGATAGGCGTTCTAGGATGCGTGACGCCACCCTCTTCAGTGCAAACCCTGAAGGGCCCCGAGAGGGCCCTGAATGAGTGGCAGGTGCACGCAACTTTTCTGTTGACCAACTCATTCATTGTTTTGTCTACTGACTTGAGTATAACCATCTAAATATAACTATCATGCACGCGGCACTGACGTCTATAGCGGACGAGCTGTCCTGTTATTTTGGAACGATGAAAAGTACTGTGCGAGCGCAGCCCAGGCCTCATCGCGAGCTATCTACCCCGATTTTCACGCTTTGAGCTGAAGTTCTAACAATCTCAAGAGCTCTCCGGCACAATATCATTAAAGAGGCACAATCCAACCATATTCACTCCAAAAACTCAAAAGACTATTTCTTGCCGAAACTACGCCCACAGGTGTTACTTGGTGCCTTGATCACAAACATGACATCCATACCTGATGCCCCTAGGTGCCGATTTGCAGTCAACAATTTTTTAATCAAAATTGAAAAAAAAACTCAGGTTACTTGATATCCTTCGTTCGTGCGGCTAGTGCCATCCAACTTATCGCCACCAAGTTTTTCACCAGAATTCAGATAAGTTTGCACACTAGGATTATTTAGCGTCCTGATCAGGAATATAGCAATCATTTCAAGCTTAATTGATAAAGTTGGGCACTCCAGACGTCTGAACTCTACTAAGGCGGAGGAAGAAGAATCAGCGCTGAGCCTTATTGTTAACAAAGCGCTACATAGTGCTGAGAAAATTAATGTCGCGATCAGATCTTCCAGTGATCTTCAGAAGCCAAATGATAGCTTGTTCGGTGAAACAGGTCGTGGGGCCAAGTCGGCGCCGGATGTCGTGTTGACAATCCAAACATCAAAGTAAATCCTAACTATGCAATTTATATTATTTTGCTGAAATATGTGGCGCCAAATGGCAGCCAGCCGCACAAAACAAATCGTCTGCTTGCAGCGCGAGAGCGCTGAATGGCTCCCGTAGTGAGAACACAAAGTTTTTTTTTGAATTTTGGAGTACTACGTTTGCAGTTTTGAGGTAGTTGAGTCGTACCCATCAGGAACTTCTATTGAACAAACTATCTAATTTATTGTGTTGAATTGAATTACTGTCACAAAAACAGTACAGGTTCAGTGGCTGCGAACCTGACCACCACGCACTAGAACAGTTCTACTCAGTCAATGATAGGCTGGGCCCGGATGCAAGCTGGCGGAAGAAATCTGTTTTTTTGGAAGAGTAGTTACGTGCAAACTAGTATAAGTAATATGAATAGCATAGTGTTGAATTGCGCCACTCTGTTCGGGATGAGGTATGCATTTGACTAGCATTTGGTAACGTGCTAACTTTTGAATGCGTGTTAGGCTTGTTCATTAACATGAGGGGTCAACTGAAATGCGTCTCTCCTAGTCGTTTATTAATTATTTATTTAATGCACGCGTAGGTCCGTTACTAGAATTCTGTAGGTTACTGAGTGAATGTAGAATACAGGCGTTTACAACTTCTGTAAAAGAAAGAGATGGGAACACACCTGGAAAGGTCGCCGGCCAGATATAACCCAAAATAATAAAGAAAACTCTCTGTTGAAATATTTACGAAATGGTTGACGTGGATCACATCCGATTATGGCTTTGCCTCCAGGAACATGTACATAAACAATAGGCCAGCGTCATCATTCGTCCCCCCCCGTTCGCCCGCAGCCGGCGCACACAACCCGCTGGGGTAGTAGCTATCGATGTTGTGGCAACATTTATCGCATAAGTGTGGTCATTGACGGAGGTGGTGTAAAGACAAGTGGCCCGCTACAAGTCGCGCGTTCGGGTTCGAAGCACCCGGTTCTTTTCCCCGGCCCCAGGCCAACCAAGCTTCTGACCGCTCGGGGACGGTAAATTGGTGAACAGATTTCGTCCTGGGACTGCACCATGCGACTGACCTGCCAAGTCATTGTATAGGCCACATCGCTTGTGAAGGCAATGCCCGCGATTACTCGCCATCAGAGATAGTGGATTAGGGGTTTGCATATAGACGACAAGGTTCTGGGTAACTCGATAGTCAAGAAAAAAAGCAGAAAGCTGTCACTGCCGCCAGACTAGAACTTCGAAACCGCAGCTTGTGCAATGCCCAACTAAACTCCATTTGCAAAGCACTACGCCCGTAATTCGCAGCGGCTGACTTCCCGATGAGACTCTCCGACGCGTGACGAGTGACGATTTCATGCTTTCTGCTGCATACCGTTTTTCACTGAAGGCGGGCCTTGAAGACAGAGTCTGGAAGGGCGGAGGTCCAATTGGAGATAAAAGGAGGCGTCACTGACCTATGGTGCGGCTATAGCGCCCCTCTCCCTTACACATTTTTGTCAAGGAAACGCGGTACAGGGTTGTACAGTCGTCATCCTTGCACTTGATAGTCAATGTCAGTGCGGCTGCGTGCGGCGCGGTCGTCAGCACCCGTACTGCACCAATCGTTGAACCAGGAAGTGACATTACTGTATTATATCCTTCGTGTTACTCGTTTTCTATCACTTTTTGTCGCATACGCGTTTCAACGAAAAGGCTGAGAAGGCTTCAAACAGTGTGCACGCTCCTTCTCGCCGACACGCCCCTATCAAGTGCAAGGATGACGACTGTACGTCCGCGGGACTACACCACGCCTCCTGACTCCATATTTTCAACCTTGCCAACCTGATCGTTCGCGATCCGTGCCTTCAATAAGCCAAAAACAGAACATCTGATGGCAAAGCAGAATGCGTGCCGCAACTCTCAAAGAACTGATCACGCTGCGAATTGCTTTAAGCTACCCCTTTTAGCGTGGTCAGCCTCGTCCCGTTGACCTGAGTAGCTCAGTAAGTCAGCTCTCATCCTTGAGTGCATTATGACAGGAAGTGATGCTACCCTCTCCTCTTTACCCAGGTCTCATTCAAAGTTCCATGGTAAGTTGGCGGACTTCCCTGGTGAGTGACGAAACTGCATCACTAGTTCGACATCACATCGCGGACTGAGTTTTGCTCGGGTCAATTAGGCCTTCGACTCTTCAGGGTGCGACGAATTGGCACTTATTTCGTCTGAGAAAAGGAAAGGCGCAGAATTGTCCGTTCACCGGATCCAGTCGAAGCTAACAGACCTTCTGTCATTGCTTTGAATAATTGAAGATATCGACGATGGGGAATGCGTGCCCCTGTATTCCTCAAAAATTCCCAGGTTGGAACTTATGCTCCTCAAAAAGAGGAAAAATCGTCCTTCTCGCAGAACTGAAACGTCTGCTCGAGATAACAAAAGCAATAACTCTGCGAAAGTGTCAGATGACCCAGTAGTCGATTGGGAAGCCTCTGCCTGTCACAAAAAAATGAAAATTTGCCTAGAAATTCGTGCGCTAGCTGAACTACTTAGCCCATCCCCCTTAGGCCCATTCCAACCCGTGGCTACTGGATACTAGTAGAGAAGCCACTATGCTATCTCTCCTCATTTCGAATAATGAGGGTGAGGTGATAAGATAAAAGAGCTGATATCCTAATAAAATGAATAATGAAAATAACGGGTGGAAAATTCGTCCAAACGCGCCTGTTTTTCATTTAATGCAATTTATCGCGAATCAAGTATTAGCGGGCCCAATTGTACTCTGTCATGCACCAGTATTCCATAGTTAGCTTCTCAGTAGAAAAAGAAGCAGCAAAAATCTTCGGGAACACCTTGAACCCAAACCTACCTTACAGCAGTGGAGGCGGCCTACCGACGAGGCGCCGGCTGTCGGGGATCGGTCATCGGCGGCCGCAATTGCGTCCCGACTTTCGAAATAGGATAATTCGAATAGGAAATAGGAAACTGCGGAAACAGCTACGCCCCTGAATCGACGGTTGTCGGAGAGGAGAGCTCCCGTTTAATCCATCACTTGCGTGTGTCGAGAAATTCCGGGCATCGCATGTCGCGCATAAAACCGTGCTTCCACACTGATAATTACAAGGTTTTTTGTCAGAGTGGAGCTGGGGGGAGAACAGAGGAGCTCTTCTCAGTATTCATGCTGTTCTGTTATATTCTCTCCTGCTACGCGCGATGCGGATGCTCTAAGCAACAAGCGGGAGAAACAGACTTTCGTACGTGATACTCATCTCCCCGTGCTTTTTCTTCAATCCTCCTTCACTGCCTTCTTTAGTTTCTTGCCTCTCTCTTATCCTATGTATGCTTTTCTAAGAATTTGCGCTTCCAGCCAGCTATAACAGCTATAAACCAACTTTGGCTAAGTGCCAGAAGGGCCGCGCACGAGACGCGCCGCGCGGGCTTTAAAGGGACGGATGCAGTTCGGGACCAGACGCCTCGTCCACCTACCGTCTCCGTGAGCCTAGCGAGCCTTGTCGAAATTGCGATAACTTCCTCATCGCGCGCCATTGATGGATAAAAGCGGGATCATCTTCATCAAGGCGCAGAGGGTTCCAGAAGGCGCGAAGTCATTTGTGAAGGGGGCGGCCCTCTCGAGCAGCGGATACCGGCTTTAATGCCCAGTACAATTAGCGACGGCTTGCCCTATATAGGCATAAGGACACGTATTTCCGCTTTTTTACTCCCCATAGTCAGTTAAGCCAGTACGACGTTGTCGGTCATATTTGAAAACTCCATTACCCACCCATCTGCGGTCGCGGGCTTTAGTGCCTTCGCAAAAAAATCAAACGAACTTCGAAAAAACAAGAGTAGGAATAAACGACAAACTTTGGGCTGTTCAATCTATGCACTATAGTTTATAAAGCCATATTTGACAGAACGATGCGCATAGCATGAGAAAATTGTCAGTGCAGTTCCCGTGCAAAGTCTCTCACCAACGTCTAAATAATTATTACTCCGGTCCTGTGCGCCATAAGTAATGGTTTTTACCCCTTTACGTGGCGCTTTTCGCATTAGGGGCGAGAGAGGATTTTCATGTGAGTTCCTTTTTTTTTAGTTCACGGTACACTAACAAGGGAAGGATGTTAGCCCGTCGAGGATTCCATTTGAAATGAAAATGTATACCGCTGGGTCTTCGGACGGGAATTACGAAACCGTCTTCCATATCTGCTGCGGACCTCCCAGAACGAAGTTACGGAGCTTTTTGGGGGAGAATACACTACAAATTGCGCTAAGTGACGATAGCCATGCGCCTAGCATGCGGCCGAGTGGATACGCCGCTTAGCAGCTCACGGGATGCTGTTGGCTCGAGGGTTTGGATCCTTGATGCGTAGTGCTCCTTGCATTTTTCGAATAGGTGGTCCTGTATCACTTTCTTGACTAATGACTTGTCCCTGATAATCGGCAGTTATAATGCATTATGAAACTGATGGAAGCCACATTGCGAACCATTATCCATACGAGATCACTTCTGGCTGCTATCCTTTTTCCTTTCTTTTGGATTGAAAAAGTACACGACAAAAGTGCCCCAAAGGAAAGATTTCGCCCTTCAAATGACTTTATTCTCCAAACGACATGACTGGAAAACGAATCCATACGCACGAAGTTGTGCACGAAGATGAGTATAGTGGGGAAAATGCTTCCATATGAAGTGGCGTTGTGACAAACATACTGCTGAAGATCGCGATGGGCAAGAGCTTCATTTATCACTCACATAATGTGAAATTAAATGCTCTATCTCAAACTGTTTTCTGTATCTGCTGAAGATTTTCGCCTCGTATGGACAACTCTTCTAAGCCAGAGGTGATCTCCATAAATCGGTCGCCAATGGCTCTCATCATGCTTCAGAAAACACAAGTCACGACATTATCAGCACCATGAGTTATATAAAATAGCTTTGAACGTGCCACAGGGCCATATTTGAAACAAATTGCAAAGGACGTACACGCCATCCAGGATTCAAAACCCGTCGACCACGTCATCGTGAGTCCTACGACATATCCACGCCATGCTGCCACGATCTCGTCAGCCTTACGCCGCCAATTTGTAGTGTATTCTCCCCCTAAAAACCTCCGTAACTTCTTTCTGGGAGGTCCGCAGCAGATATGGAAGACGGTTTCGTAATTCCCGTCCGAAGACCTTTCAGCCGGTATACATTTCATTTCAAATGGCCACTTCGACCTACCATCCTTCCCTTGTAAGAGCGTCTCACTTTGGTGAGACTATAAAAATTCGCGTGACGCTAGTGTAGCTATTTTATACGCAGCGGCCTTACACAGCGGCTTCATTCCAAAGGTTGGGTGCACACGCCTCGCTGAGCTACCAGTTTGGTCTCACATAGCAAATTGAGCATCTAAATGTTGTGTGCGAGGACTGAATCCTTGCATTCAATGCCGCGCATCTTATAGGAATTAGCGAGTGTTTCAGTCGGCGGTGGACACTGGAAATTTTTTATGTTTGATTTCTTGAAATTTGGCATTCTGCTGAAAAAAATGGAAATAAATAGGCAAAAAGACCGTCAACTCAACAAAAATGACACCATTGTTCTGATCGTTTTTGATTTATCAGCTGGAAACGACGGAAAATGGGAAATTATGTCTATGCGCGTTCCTAGAAATTCTGCGAAACAGTCCCAAAAAGTCGCTTCAAAGGCTCGGTCCGCGACAAGGAGCGTAGGCAGTGTAGTTGGTATATGAAAGAAAATTTGGCAAGTGACCACTCCGGTGAGAAGCTGAAGAGGAACGCCCTCAATATGATCTTTCCAACCTTAAGCATCTGTACTTGTAAAATCCCAAAGGCCAGAGTGTTGGGACGAGTCCTATGTATGTACTGATTCCTTGTTAGAGCCTATGATCTCACAAGAGACAATGTAGCATCTATTTTATGCTGCTTGTCCGGTAGCATCGCTTTTGGCTGGAAGGCGGGCTTTGAAGGCGGAGTCTGGAGGCGGAGTCACTGGAAAAAGGGAGGTACCACTGGAGAATTTTGCGCCTCAACCCTTTTACCATACGACTTTCCACTGCGAGGCTGCAAAATTTGTTAACTGCGGACCACACCACCACTCCCATAATTCCTATACGTCATTACGGTTTCCAATCTATGTGTGGAAGGTTGTCATCTGTTGGATCAACATCTGTCTTGGTCTCTTCAAGTTCAAGAAAGGCGAATATTCCACAAAAAAAGGAGTTTTGAGGGCGTTAGGCTTGGACGTGCTACAAAAAGAGATGGGAAGGAGGTCTATCAAACTACATGCGAAAATAGTGCGGCCCAGAAGCAACTCTACCCCTGATATTCTGTCAATTAGTAGAATCTAGAGACTCGATCAACATGTCTGCCACACGGCCGTCCTTCCTGAAATGAATCGACCCTACATGGCGCATCCACTTACTTACCTCAATTACTCACACGATTGTTTCTACGTAAGCAGCGGGAATAAGAAGTAAGCACACTACTCTAATGATAAGTTTCACCGATCTATCCAGCGATTTGGGAAAGCTCGTGAAGAAGAAGCAATGACGAACAACGCCATCGCCAGTAGCGAGACGTTGTTGGTTTGGAGGAGCTCATGTGGAGACGAAGGCGGGGATGTACTGGGTGAGGAAACGATAGTGACCGCCGGCGTCTCTGCTCCTCAGCTATGGAAGTCGACTACTACTCTCTATGACACGCAAATAGCAGACCGAAACTTACTCGTAGCAAAGCATGTTGGACCTCTCATAGCAAAACAACTAGTAAAGGACTAGCGATCAGCATTGAACTACCCTTCCCCCGTCTAGTTCAGTTGACAAGGAAAAGCTCAAAACCTCTAAGGCTGCGTCCATGCAGCGTCTACCGGCGTCTACCAGCGTCCAGTAGCGTTTCGAGCCTCCGGACAGCGACAG
>MU947005.1:0-11627 GCA_036418165.1 Cooperia oncophora
ATCCTGTCTGTGTCATCAAGCTCAAGCCAGCTCTAAAGTTTTGATTCGACACAGCGCTTTGGCTTGAATCCAGAAGCTTCAGGTAGCTTAAAGACACAATACCTAATTTCTCAGCGCGACTAGCAGACCGTTTGAAACAATTTTCGGAAAAATGGTCTAAATGAGCTAAAGAATAGTTCAGTATGTGGATGAGCTAAAGAATAGTTCAGTATGTGGATGAGCCTGATCATGGCGAAAACGGAGTTTCCACTTTCCCCCAATGTCTAGGCTCC
Source organism: Cooperia oncophora (assembly GCA_036418165.1). Lineage (NCBI taxonomy): Eukaryota > Metazoa > Nematoda > Chromadorea > Rhabditida > Trichostrongylidae > Cooperia > Cooperia oncophora. The sequence goes on from MU947005.1 coordinate 273, forward strand.
ATTCTGGAGAAATTCTGAAGTAAGGTTGGGCTTCACCACTTAAAACGATGCCTGGGGATGCAACCGCGTAGGAAACAAACCAATTGGGAAATTTCGACACGGGCCGCGATACAGATTTCACCAAAGTTCAGCGGCAACTCGAAGGTCCATCGATCAGTTTGTTAAGAGTCGGCGCCCTTTTGTTGTCGTATGTCTCAAGGAAAACAAATTGAGCCGAACTCGTCAATATGTACCAAGGGTCCACTATTACAAAATGTATGGCTGTTAAACAGGGGATGTAGGGCGTCCGTGGGCTGCCGCGACACAACTTATTTGACGCAAAACAGACTGCCGGGGTAACTAGACAGGTATATTAGCTGGGTTGAGGGCGATACCACGCTGTAGATGTCTGAAATACACCAGCCTATGTTCAGTTCTACTCATTCTGGATGAATGGCGCCCTGAATAAGAGTAAGGGACAAGTAGACAGCTCAGGATCCTTGAGTGTTCTCTTGAGAGCCTTTCAATTCGTAGGTGAACCATATTTATGGCTCTACTTCGAAACTGAATAACTGACTGGGGTCGATCTTCATACCATGGATAGATCGAACAATACTTCGTCAAGAACGATTCGCGATGACCTCGATGCTGCGGACGCCAGAGCTAATCTACTCGAATACACTCTAGATTAGTGAAGACCTCCATCGGCTAACTTTTTGACGATTTCCTTCTTTGACAGTGCTGAAGGTAAGTAGAAAGGAAAATTATCCGCGAATAAGGTAGTATTTTGCCTGGCAAGCATATATACAGCATCGCTGCTCAAGGGCTGCGGAGCGTATTGCGTAATATCCCATATTCCTGTACGAACATCTCCTCTGGCTATAATACTCATAGAAGTCCCTGACGGCGTGGCCTCGTACTCGAAGCACACCTTTAGTGAGACTATATTAATTTTGGGACAGCGGTGTCAACTTATTGCTCAAACGAAGAACCAAGAAGAAGTTGTCTCAAATTGAAAGCGATCCTTCACAGTACCCATTACTATTGTCCATGTTCAAGTGCCATGCCGTACCAAAACTTCTCAGGGATAAAGGTGTAGTACGGCTTCTATTTCGTCTGAGCCCTCGTCAATATTTCAGCTGGAGCCCTCACTTCCCTTAAATTGGCACCACATTTTTAAAGAGACGGAGTGACAATTTTGCTAACGGTACCTACCCCTGACCCAGCTACGGATGAGGGTTGTCGCGTAGTTGCTACCTCTTTCTGTGGGAGGGACGCCTGTCGAGACGGAAATTTCCCTGGACGCCATGTTTGACCCTGCTGTCCAAGAAACAGAATTGTAGAAGTCGCCTTTTAGTTGACAGTTCAAATATCTAGTAACCCTGGAAAACCTTCGAAGTTAACCAGTTCACAATAAGCGACATCAGGTGACCCCTACGTTCGCGAATAAACATCAGATCTAGTTACCAGAGGTTACTTCATGTTGCCGTTAAACGCTTACCATCTCTGTAATCTAGTTTAGAAGTAGTTTCTAGAGTAGATTAGCAACTAAACAAACATAAACCGGTCTTTTGTCCACGCTGCGACCTTCAGCTGTGAGTTCAGCTACTCTCTCTGTGCCCTTGAAATGGCGCTACCTTGCGGGCAAATCCAGTTGCCGAACGATTTCCTAACAATTAGTCGCTTTTTCGCGCTTAGCGACATTCGCTTTCAGTGATGTTCGAACAAGTGACATAATGTTCGGTAAGAAGAAGTCAGCTAGCAATTGAAGTTTCTTTGGAAACTTGCCAATTCTCGCTCAAGGCAGTCAAAGACCATTTTGGTGGTCTCACACAGAGAACTATGGACCTCACTAGTGCAGTTCTTCCTTTTTTCGACCTTAGAAGGGGCGCATCAGTGGAAAAGGCGCAACAAATTTAATGTCTCTGGTCATTCAGCTATCGAGGAGTATTTCAAACGTGTCAGAAGATTTGTTACGTGAAGAAAGTACACGACCCCAGTTTTTCGTGCGTGATGTTAGAATGCAACTCAAAATTATATGAAATGCAAACCATGTGCTCCGAAATCTGAAGCACTTTTTTAAATTTTTTAGATTTTTCGGCTCAGAAAGCCGTTTTTAAACTGCAAAAATTTCAGCGATTATGGTGTGAAAATAGGCGAACAGGCACGCTACTGTCACTGCTTCTATGAGTTTTCCGTTTATCACATTATTATTCCCACTCCTAGTATTTCATAATTTTATTTTTTATCAAATTCGTTATTATTTTTCTTTTTGTTTAGTATTTCATAATATTTGAAACTGAAAAGTTTCCAACTATAATGTTACCTTTACCATGTTTACATGAATGCTCACCTCGTCTTTACAATTCTGTGCCACCCCACCTAACGCGACTGCTTTCGCAGAGTTCTGTCCATGTCATATCGGCCATGACGCGAAACTCGTCCGAATCGATACGCAGCTGAAAACAGTAACTTTCCGCTGTTTGATAGAAAACTAATTTATTGAGGCTGGCATCATGTTACTTATAATTCTTGTATAAAGTAATGAGAAGCCAAGTCGAGGTCCTTAGCTTAGGTGAACCAGGCTGTGCGATGGCAGAAGCAGATGTAGTCGAATAGGTTTTTCCGATGTTTCTACAAAATTCTGGGTCTAAGATCCCTGAGGGGTGTCTCTCATTTAGCTGTAACTCTTTTTCAACCCACTGCAAGTACAACATGGTTGGCACAATCTCTTAGGTTACATCAGATTTGAGCAAGGGAGACAGGGGCTGTATCTCGGCTCGAAATAATTCCTTCCAAACTGCTCCGGATTGCGGGCAGAATTTTTCTATTTGTTGACTTTCCCGTTTCAACGCAACTATCCCACCTTCCCCTCCTTCTTCGGCACAAGCTTTTTCGGAAAACAAGTGAAATTTCCTCGAAAATTGCAAAGGGTTTGGAAGATTGTAGTTCGGTACGGGGGTAGGTGTTATTATGAAGTGGGAACTCGAGAGGCACATCTGGGGGTGGGAGGGGGAAGGGGGGAATACTGGACACCTCTTTCTACCTAAACCCCATGCTATATCTTTTATTGTCAGCCTTGCTACCTTGGACTGTCCACGGTTTCTACAAGTGCAAATATCCTGTAGTACACAGATACAGCATCGAGACGGATGAACCGGCGTCAGTGCTCCCTTCACCCCACCAATTGTCCCCTTCAAAGACGTACCCCATTACTGTTCTCGCTGAGTCCTTCGAACATATTTTCTCATTATCGGATTGAAAATACACAATATATACGATTTCACGGCGCGCTTCAAAAAGAGGTAGGCTAAGCAGGATGAAATCACCTACCTGATCATTGATATTTTGAATTTTCATCACCAATGCTGGAACGTAGAATAGGCAGACAAACAGCGCTCCAGTGGAACATGCGCAGGCCATAAGGCCAGCGTTTCGAGCGGAGAACATCTGAACACAGGCTAGTTGAGATGCGAAGTCATTAAGGCAGACGTATAAAAACGATAAGTCATCCAACATTGATCAATTGCATTTCAGCATATGCCTCAAAAGCCTTAGGATAGCAGATAGTGATTTGGTCCTACATGATGTTGCGTGAAGGTCCGTTTGATGTTGCCGCGAAGAGGTCCGTTTAAGGAACAAATCAGCCTTTGTTGGATCAGGCACTGCACCATCAGGGTATCTTATATTTGCCGTCGGTGTCACTGAACGAAGCATGAGACCTGGCGATTTCTGTGTGCGCCGATAAAGCAGCGTTACACTGGGAAATTTGCAAAGCGGTCGCGCCACAGTTGGAATCGCGCGCGCGATATCCGCGCCAAGATCTGAATGGTTCAATAGGAAAGATAGTACAGTATGGAGAATGGTTGGGGAAAAATCAGAATCTCGTTGCGCGCCGCTATCACGGACGTGCTTCCTAGCAAAGATAAAAACGAGTGGCCTACTGAAATCAAGCTCATGACCACGACTTAGAATTTTCATCAGCCAGTGTACTGAGGAAAAGAGAGCCGAAAGCCAGCATGACTTCACGTTAAGCACTATGTTGGCAGATAGAGCGCTGGCGTTTTTGGAAACCATAGAGCCATTAGTTCCTGCACAATTAATAGTCGAAACGGTGAGCTACTTCTGAAGAAGGCCTAAGTCAAGGCAGGAATGCCAACAAAGTACACTTTGGAGAACAGAGGCTGTTGAAGTGGTAGGATACCGTCTCTGAACTGCACAGGCCACACCTTCGTTTGCCTCCAGCCACACCGATCGTATAATAAGAAGCGAGAGATCAGTTTTTTGACGAAGATCTTGTCATTCAGCTGCGACCAAACACGTAATTCCCTGCTGTGAAGGCCAATCTTCAAGTGAAACCTCAGCGAGGTCCCGTTCGTTGACCTTGACGTCGTTTTGGCAGCCCATCACATAGCCGGTTTGCGGGAAAGTGCGAAAAAAAACGAGTGCAAGAAGTAAGTGGCAGAAACTCATCGTAGAAGACATAGTTGATAGTTCCATCCTTTCATACCCCGCCATTTTTCTTCATCTTCAAGGACTGGGTTAGTCTGTTCGGGAGGTTCTTCTTGTAATTAATAGCCTTCTAGGAACGTCGTCAAAAGAGGAACTTGTAAAGTGAGCTGTATTTTCTGAGAGTTCGGCTCAGAGAATAGCAGTTGCACAAACGAAGTACATTTGAAGGGCCATCTTCAGGTGATATATGCTATGACAAGGCCACATTCCGGCTGATTTTATTGTTGGTGTCTTTGGAATCATTGTTCTTGCCTCATTGCTCCCCTGTTTGCCATTTCAGAGGGTCCGTCAGTTATGGGAGGAAGGAGGTAGGTAGTGTGCTAGAAAGTAGCAGGCTTATCGCAAACGCGGCCTAGAGGGCAAATCCTGAATTGGCTCCTGCCCTAGCCAACCAAATATCCTACCCTCAGATACAGGAAAGTTGGTATCAGATTTGTTTGAAAGCATAAATAGTATCAATTCCACTCAGAATATGACTCCCATGGACATTGAAAGAACACTGGATGACCCCTCTCCCTCGCCAGTCATTGTATAGGCCATATTCTGAGTGGAATTGGTACTCGTTCCTCATTTCAGAAAGGGATAATCGGGAGCAAAACCGCCATTTTTTTGAATGACTTAATAAGAGAGAAAAATTCCAACTCTTGTGTAATACCAAATCGTTTCCATTGAGGGTGTCGCCGTTTCACAATCCTCAATCTTCCGAAGCAATTGTGTAGATGTGCATGTTTTATTGGAAATTGCAAGACGCCGATCAGAAACGGCTATTCTCTTGTTCCTATTTTATGCCGAGGCTTAATGCGGTTTCATGTCAAAATCGAGAAAAACAAAAAGGGTTGTCGTTCTTCTAAATGTGGATTCATCCCCGGCTTTTTCCAGGAAGGGTAGCGCGAAGCTGCAGTGTTTCAGTCGTGGTCAAGAACCTCAAGATATATTGATAAAATGATGAATATGGTTTTATCAAAAGTCTGGTATGTCGCATGATACCCCTTCAAGAACATGTGGGAACTATGGCGCATCATCGTTGTTCAAATCTCATCGGGAATCACTCCCCCTTTACTTAGAGACTCGACAAAACTACTGGGCAGTTGATAGCAAATGTCTAGCCCCACTTCCCACAGCTGGAAAACTTTTGGAAAATCTGGTGCGGTAGCGGGTAGGTTATGAGAGGTGAATCCTGGCCACAATTTACCCTCCCCCCTTTTTGAGGGTTCTGATGAGAAATCCTTCAGTCTGTTCCATTTCATTCCAGGAACATTTAAACTAGGTTCAAATGGAGAAGACCGCGTGATGTAATCAAGATGTCACTGTTCTAATGACATTCCCCGTCGTTGGGAAGATAGGACCTTACACCGGGAGCATGGGTTATGGGGCCACTTTTTTATGGGCTTTTATAGGTAACAATTCTGATCCTTTTTCCTCTGCGCACTGAGAGGGGGCAGGCGACATGCAAGGGGAAGGATTTCTGTATAAAAGGTAGAGGAGCTGTAATACCCTTTTAGGAGATCCTTAGGTTTCAGGTCGCTCTATAAGCCTTAGATTCTTGAATCATAGAGAAAAAAGCGCTCGAGAGTGTTCACAAACCAGAGGAGAGACTAAATAAGCGAGAGCCTCAAATTCTGTGGAGAAGAGGAAGGAAGATGAGGCGAAGGAGGTGGAGGTGTGGTGACAGTCCAGGTAGGCGATTTGGCCTATATATAAGCGGTCGAGCGAGTGTGACGCGATCTGGCGTGAAACCTGTCCTCACTTACCCGAAAGTGGCCTAAAAGGCTGTGCACCATCACATTGGCGCGCCCCGAAAAAGTCGCCAACGAAACGTGGCGACGAGATGTACTCATTCCATCTTATGGGGTTGAATAATCATCACATGGAATAATTCAGCGTGACCGCAATGATTAAACACTTTTCAGTTTCACTGCAGTTGTCATGACAGATGCCAGCGCAGATAACAGATTATGTGCCGAGCGTTTTCGGTCTTTGTGTTTTATTCACGGAGATGAATGTTCTATAGGGTACAGCAACGCGGTGTGTGAGTAGTGGTGTGGGTACGAGCCCCCCCTCTCCCACAATGGGGTCCTCGGTACAATTCTCCCTTCCCCAACACCTACCTACCCCCTTCCCACATTTTCCAGTTTTTTATCCAAAAACTTTCCGTCAATTGAGAGTGGGGGAGAGGTGGGGGGGGGGGGGGCGGGCTGTATTGTGCTTATGAAACAGTGAAAATCAAGCGAAAGTCAAACACTCGGGGAAATCTATCACAAGAATGCTGAGTTGTGGGCAAAAGTCGTGCCCCAGGCGGGAGTCGAACCCGCACCTCACGCTTTCCGGGCGAGTGCGCTATCCGTTACGCCACCAGGGCCGCTTTTACCCTCTCAGCTTAACGGCTTTTATGCCGTAGCCTATCAGCACTCACACGTTTAACTTGGTGAGCCGGTCAGCCGTAATCGATGGGATATCGGCATGAAACCGCGAGGCCTAAGGCTTTAGATGTTTTTGAAGCTGTTTTTGTTTGATAACTGCTGTTTTACGCCGCAGTACGCGTTGCGAAAGTTATCACAAGAATGCTGAGTTGTGGGCAAAAGTCGTGCCCCAGGCGGGAGTCGAACCCGCACCTCACGCTTTCCGGGCGAGTGCGCTATCCGTTACGCCACCAGGGCCGCTTTTACCCTCTCAGCTTAACGGCTTTTATGCCTTAGGCCTCGCGGTTTCATGCCGATATCCCATCGATTACGGCTGACCGGCTCACCAAGTTAAACGTGTGAGTGCTGATAGGCTACGGCATAAAAGCCGTTAAGCTGAGAGGGTAAAAGCGGCCCTGGTGGCGTAACGGATAGCGCACTCGCCCGGAAAGCGTGAGGTGCGGGTTCGACTCCCGCCTGGGGCACGACTTTTGCCCACAACTCAGCATTCTTGTGATAACTTTCGCAACGCGTACTGCGGCGTAAAACAGCAGTTATCAAACAACAGCTTTCAAAACATCTAGCCTTAGGCCTCGCGGTTTCATGCTCGATATCACATCGATTACGGCTGACCGGCTCACCAAGTTAAACGTGTGAGTGCTGATAGGCTACGGCATAAAAGCCGTCAAGCTGAGAGGGTAAAAGCGGCCCTGGTGGCGTAACGGATAGCGCACTCGCCCGGCGTGAGGTGCGGGTTTGACTCACGGCTGGGGCACGACTTTTGCCACACTTCAGCATTCTTGGATACTTTCGCAACGCCGTACTGAGGCCGCGTTAAAACAGCAGCTTAGTCATAACAAAACAGCTTTCAAAAACATCTAAAGCCTTAGGCCTCGCGGTTTCATGCCGATATCCCATCGATTACGGCTGACCGGCTCACCAAGTTAAACGTGTGAGTGCTGATAGGCTACGGCATAAAAGCCGTTAAGCTGAGAGGGTAAAAGCGGCCCTGGTGGCGTAACGGATAGCGCACTCGCCCGGAAAGCGTGAGGTGCGGGTTCGACTCCCGCCTGGGGCACGACTTTTGCCCACAACTCAGCATTCTTGTGATAACTTTCGCAACGCGTACTGCGGCGTAAAACAGCAGTATATCAAGCGAAAAGTCAAAACACCCGGGAAAATGTTTTTCCCAACCGCGGCAAGCTTCTGTCAAACCCCCTTCCCGACCAAATACGACCCGCCCTACCCAGCCGGAAAGTACGTCTTCATGTGCTTCACCACCATGCTGTACCCTGGTGTTGTATGGGGCTGCTGCGAAAAGTTATTAAAATGAGGTTTATCGGGTTCAGAATTGCTGGGTTCATACAGGAACCCGCCGTTGACGTGAAGTGGTTCCTTTGCCCCTTTTCGGTTTTGTGATTTTTCCTTTTTTCCTGTACATCTTTTTGATAGCAGCTGATATCCGGCACTAATGGATAAGTCGAAGATACGTATAGTTGTAAACTTATTTTTATCATGAAACTGCTGCTCGTCGAGGCAGGCCGCGCACTGGGTGGTACAATGGTACTGTCCTCATCATTACGGACTGTCGGGGCGTGTCAGCCAGTAGGAGTGCGCACACTGTTGAAGCCGTTCTCAGCCTTTTTGTTGAAACGCGTATGCGACAAAAAGTGGTAGAAAACGAGTAATACGAAGGATATAATACAGTAATGTCACTTGCCCGCTTCAACAATTGGTGCAGAACGACTTCGGTACCGCGCCAAACGCAGCCGCACTGACACGCCCCGACAGTCCGTAATGATGAGGATTGTATGTAAGCATAGTGCACTGAATGTCTGCGTGAAGGGCAGGTCTGAGTCCTACATGCGGTCCTTTCGCTCTTAACTCATTGTGACATTTTTTATGGTAATTGTTCTAGTTTTTTTTCCCCCTTCAGTATAGTTTTTAGTGCAATTCGGCTTGATGGGGGCATTTTGCCTGCGCGCTTCTATCAGTTGCGATGTCTCTGCGGAGACCTGTAAGGTCCTGTAAAGCTGTGCAGTAACATAAGCTTTGACAACACCTGACAAGAGTTTATAGGTCTTACTAAGGTGAAACAAGTATGTAATTCAAGAGGGGACCTAGCAAAAGAAACTAGCGGAAGTGTAGAATGCCCCTCCCAAGTAGACATGGTGTCTGAAGAGCATAGTTTTTTTTTCTATGACAGCACTTTGAGGTGGCAATGCATGCAACCTTCCGCATCTGCCTATAAGCGATCCGCTCTACGGCACTTCCCAAAACATGCGCACTTTCTTCTACGTGAGTTTTATCCTGCAATTTGGCCCAGATTTTTGACGTCAAAAACTTCTCTTTGCGCAGTACTACCTTGGCTACGGGGGCTCGATGACCGCTTGAAATAAGCCCCTTCCAGGTAGAATGCCCATACCATCATAGTGCACCAAAAGTGCAGCTCTTCAATGTGACCCGTGTTCACCTTGATTACTATTCAACAATTTCTATTCCAAAAACTCAGAAAAATTTCAGCTGAAGTTCCGCCCACACAGGTCAGTGCCCTGATCACAAATATGACATCCATTTTTGGCGCTAGCGCCACCTAATCAAATGGCCCCCAGCGCCAGAAAACAGATGTCGTATCGTGGTAGGGACGCTTCCTCATAACACTGCAACACATAAATTTCATTCGATTATGATGAAAAAGGCGTTTGGCAGGCTACCGTTTGCGCCAAGCGCCAAAAAAAATGGTATGTCAACATTTCGGGATCAGGGAAGCGAACAAAGCTCTGCTGGGAGTTTCATACCGAAAAAATTTCTGAGCCGTGTTAGAGTGATAATAGTGGAATGAATAAAGAATTTTTTATAATATTATAAAAGATCTCGCCATCGAGGCGCACCATTACACACACACACACATCACGACTAGTGAAGTGTCACATCCCTGCTGAAGGGCACACCATATCTGTGGGTTACAGAGGCGTGGCTGAGAATGTGGTGGGGTTCAGACGAGAGGGTGATGTATGCATAGGTTAGCCTCAATTTTATTGCTGCGAATGCTGTTGGGGCACTTCAGAGGGTAGGGTTTGGCGCGATGTCAGCTGTCAGATCCACCAATTGTTGGAGGGGGCAAGTACCTTGTTATCAGCTGTCGAAGGGGCAACTAACAACAACTGGTGAAAATTGGGCTGGTACCACGCCGAGCCCACCTTCCCCCCCCCCAATAAGCTTCGCTGCGAAAAAGGCAGTGATTTTAGCTGGCACAGTAACATGCAGCAATACGAATATGTAATGTGTAGGAAAGGTAGCCTGGGTGCGCAATCGCAAAGAAGAACCCATTTGAAGGTAAAAAAATGTTTTTCTTGGACAGGACGCAAGCCAAGTTCAGGCCCAGTGGTCCATTATCGCTCCCCTCCCTCCTTTTCCCACCTCTACCAAGTTCGTGATGATATCGTTATGCTCTCTCGTACGTCTTGGTCTCTAATTCACAGTTGAATGTATGCCCGCAGCTGATCTTGGCCACTTTATGCTCACTCACTGATCATGATCATCTGCGAGAACGAGGGCCTTTTTGAGGTCTTTCTGCGATCGCCAAATGTGCTTTTAGGAAATTAAAATGCGCCTTTTCAAATATATTCATGTACTACCACCGAATATGGCGTTTCTTCGACCTGTGGATCCGTCACTGAGGGATAGTCACCTACCTCGCGTGCGCTGAAACTCTCACGAAGCACGATGGTGTTGCCCTAATCGAAAGTGGCAACCTGGTATGTCATGTTCACTTCAAATCTAAAACGGACCGAAGACGACTGACTTACTGATCGAATGCAGGCTCGCGACCAGCGTGTAAAAAATTGATTTTCCCCCTGACTAGCTGGACTGTCTGCTTTTTCTCAGGAGCGAGTAATCTGATTTTCTAGTCTGTCAACAGGAAATGGGGACTTGTTTTTTGCCAGGAAAGGCCTGATTGGATTAGAGAAGTTCATGTGATTCGGTCACCATTATACTTGAAGAAAGTAACAAAGCAGTTAGTCGAGGTACCTTAGCATGAAGTGCGATGAGAAAATTGTCCTACTTTTACCCGAAAATTTTGGTGTCGAGGTGGTGGGAGGGGGCAGGGGGAGGGGTAAATAGTACACATGAAACAGGAAAAATCACGAAAAAGTCAACAACCGGGAAAAATTTTTGCAACGCGGCAAATTTCTGTCAAAGCCACATACGACCATCCGCCCAACAACGACCGAATACGACCCCCCTCCCCAGCTGAAAGTACGGTCCCTTATGTGTTTCGCACAACGATGGTGTACCCTGTTGGTGGGGACACCAGATGGTACACAGCGAAACATGCACGAGCCATCCTCGCAAAAATCTGCGAATTGTTGTAACTAGAGTGGTTCGCATGTACCATTTTGTATCTTTATGGGGATTTACTGTTCCTGTCAGTCAGCAGGAACGAAAAACGGAACTAACAGAC